>JAPMOB010224361.1:0-11624 GCA_029875015.1 Lepomis gibbosus
ATATTGAGCAGCACTCTTGGCACCCCTCTGTGACTTTACCACAGAATTAAAAAAATGTTGTCCTGCCATTTGGCCATCAGTTCTGCAAATTCTACATTCCTCCAGTGTTTTCTTTCTCTCCACACTTTTTTAGACCCTTTCTCTCTTTATTTCACTCAAACATGCATTATTAACCAGTGAACACTGTACAGTTACATAGTTAAAGGAAAAGAACATCACTTCAAAGTCTAATTATTCAACAATACTTCCCCAAAATAAGGGTAATACCTGAAAAAGGGGGTTGAGATTTATGTTAGGATTTGATTAACTCATCAAATACGCCCATTATGGGGTAAAATCAACAGTGGGGAGTGCTAGACGTGTGCTATCGAGGGGAGAGCGTGTCTAAATCCCCTCAGTTCACATAGCCATTACAAACAAGAGTGGATTAGCCACCAGCCCCCTACTGGGACAGTGAATGGATGAGAATGGGAAAGATGACAGAGGCCGCTCCTCTCCAGCATTATCTAAATAACAGGCCGGGGAATTCAATAAGTACCAGCCTCATCAGCCCTCATCAGCTCCCCCAATTAGGCTGCACATCATGGCGACTGGTGGGCTGGTTGCCGTTGGTGACAGATGAGAGCCGGTGTGGTGATGTGCTTGCCTCTGCAGCAGTACTGTGCTGCCTCACATTCCTGACATTGTTTAAGTGAAAACACTGGCGTGTTGCTGTGTGTGAATGTGTGTGTGGGACAGGTGGGTTCTTTTCAAGGAGAAGTGCTGATGAATATCTGTTTGTTTTTGTACCTATCTACTAATTTACCCTCCACACTGACACTCAGGCCCACTTACATTGTACTTCTGTCTTTGATGCTTTACTGATGATCCCTGATAGCCAGCCTCAGCTTCAAGTCAGAAGGAGTTACCCTCACCACGCTGGTGATCGTGAACCCTAGTGATATCGATGTTGTTTGTCAATATCTCTCCCCTCCCACATTACCTTCCTGTGTTTCCCCAAGGGTCAGGACATGCAGAGAAAAAACACGCCTCTCCCACATTGATTGGGGCTCATTAACGGCGGCTGAGAAAAACAAAGGCTTTTCATCATTTCTGAGATGTTTAGGCAAGGACTTACTCAAAGTTGTTCGCCGCAGCTTATCGCTCTGATATCACTCTCTCGAAGGGATGAAGGGGCATAGCTACTGAAGCTACTATGAATAATGCTGAAGAGTTTACTAAGTGTGTTTTTTTTCCCAAGAAAGGAATGTGCTGTAAAACTGCCTTTGTCTTTTTTGTCTTTGAAACTTTGGGAGCAGTAAGAGGGACACTGACACAGGAAGGAGGTGGGGTCAGATTTTGACAAGAGATTGTTTTTGTTCAAGGATTTAAAGCTCTAATTTTCATTCTGATTATTATTTTGTCATCCCCGATTTAATAATTTTCATCCTTTGGAGCAGTTTAAACTTAAAGCTAGGTTAGGCAACGTTGGAGAACTAGCAAGGCCCCCCTCTAAATCCACTCCCTCAAAACACATTGTTATGTGCAATGAGCAGGTATGTAGGTAGACAGGGAGAAGTCCAATCATTTAATTTGGACCAAATGAATAATAAAACAAACAAAAATGCTGATACATACCAGAAGCAGTACACTTATACATTGCACACACGTAATAATGCTGTGCAGATATATTGCAAAAGATGCTTTGTATTTTTTTATTCGCTTTATTACCCTGATGAGATAAGCCAGGAAATGTTGCAATTTCCTTGGAAAACAGTTGATATATTCAGCTTGCACAAAAAAGATGCCACTTTGTTGTCAGCAACATTTTTGGAAAGACAAAGGAAAATTAGTGTCAAGGCTGCTCGAGAACAAAGAGAATACCTAAGAAATGAATGAATTATGAGCCTTGGGAATGTCTGATGCACTGTTTGAAGTTCAGAACTACAGGGGTCTGTCAGACAAAACGCAGATGAGCGGGTTAGCCATCTAACTTTGTACCTAACTTTAGCTTTTTACAGTATGTTTGAAGCTGAAGCTGGCTACACGGCTAATCTTAAATGAACTAGACTGCCTATCCAGTGTTTCTGAGAGTACCAGAAGACTATTAGGATGCACAGACATGTGATGAAGGTAGTCTCACCAAAACCTAGCTCTAAATATACGCACTTTTAAGTAAACTGTGTGTGAGTTTACGCTGTCTCACACAGGTGTAAGATTATTTAAATCTCTCCTACACTGCTCCAGCTTCCCATCTAATTCGATGGCTGAAAGGTTATAAGGTCTTGTGTAGCACAAATGACAACACAGCAATCTGTTGACAGTAACACTTTATAACATATTATGTACACTTATATCATTTGAGTTAGTAGCAGGACACCAAAAAGGAATGGTAGTCTTGAAACAGCTAGACTGTGAGAAAACAAGGTAAAAGAGACGGATGTTGATGAGAGTAATAGATAAGACTTTTATGAGTGAGCATATTTTTTAAAAAAAGCGCAGAATGTGTCTTTGAGTTTGTGTGTGCATGGCTGCTCTTTTCAAAGTGAAAGAGCTAAGAGAGCTGCACCTGCAGGTTCTATCAACCAGTGGAAAGCTCCTTTCAGCACAGCTTTAATTACAGTGTCTGCAGCTTTGCTTGGCTCAGACAGGCTGGTCTCCACACAGCCAACCAAATCCTCTCACACATAGCAGCCTTCCTTTGCCACAGACTCGCCTGATCCCTAATCAGCTGCCGTGCCAGTCTTCATCGATCCCCAATCAGTTACAGTAAAGGGGACACTATGGAACCCCCCTCGAATGCCCCCCTCCGCCCCTTCTCCCCTTATTAGTCAGGTGCCCTGCTTTCATTGATCATAAATCAACATTACTGGCAGCATTGATCGTCAATCACCCCCAGTGACATTATTGATCTGGCAGGCCCCTCAGCCCTCGGCCCACATTGCAGCCCTGGCTGTGGCGTATTGATCCCCCCTCAAATACAGTATTGAGGGCTCTTTATTGATAATTCATTTATTGTGCTGTAATTTCATTTTCTTTCCTGTCCATACTATTGTTACTGGAAGCCCCTACAGTGAAAACCTATTTAACAAACACACAGCCTTTTGTATGCTTCATCTTTGCTACTCCAACTTATGTGGCTTTCTTGTATTTGCAGCTTGAAGCATATTTTCCACCTCTGTTCAAATGTCATTATCAATTTGAGCCAATGGTAGCCTAAAGGTTAGACAACCCTTCTTGTAACAAGAAAAACCCTGGACCATTTGGGAAATTCTATGTGAGGCAAGGTACCATGTAGCAAGACACCGAACATCCAGTTTTTCTTCGGAGTTTCTGTCCAACAGTAGAGGACTGTTTGTAATGCGAGTGTGAAGGTGTGTAACTCCATGAATGTCAAGCAGTGCTGTGCTGGAAAACACCATGCATGCTCAGCAAAATCTCTTTTTGATAAATAATCCTAAAAGATATTGCTGTAATATTATGTGGAAGCTATGTAAAGCTGAGTAAGAGGCTAGAATATGTATTCAAGTCCGAATGGTGGATGTCAATAATGGAGCCTTCAAAATATACTAAAACTACGCTCATACAACATGGACTGCATTGCATCTTCTAAGGTCTACTTACAAAGCTCAAAACTGATTTATTCTGATACATTGTCATATATACTGAGAAATATTTGCTGTAGGTCTAGCGGCTAGCCAGTTCAGCTGAATTACAAAGCGCCCATCTGTATGATTCATCTCTATAGATGGGAGGTTTCACGGGTCACTGGAGGCGTTGGCAGTGTTATAATACTCTGCTAACAGGGACAGAGCTAGCTTCACTGTCTGCCCACACAGGCAGTGACACAGACAGTGGCAGCTTAGGTCAACCCCCACCGGCAAAGTACAGCAACAGCTGCTCTTAAGTCCGTCAGCCACAGCCAAAACTGTTTGCCATGAAAAGAGAGCTCCACAGGCAAGGACCAGTTTTAAGGCCGAAGAGAACCAATGAAGGCTTACTTGTTATTAATTCTATGAAAACACTCTTCTTAGTATTTCTGCTCACTGTCTGATCGAGGTCGCTTTTAAAGTTTGAGAATTGGTTATTGCAACATTACTCCACTGCATATGCACTACATTTCTGTTATTTCTGTATTGATAATTTAATGGCAGCATCAGCAAAAAAGCCTTTTTTGTTTGCTGTTGGTCTAATGTTGCATGACAGACACCATTTCATCAGTGTCTATTCATTTTTTTCTCAGTTTGCAACAACATACATTTAATGTGTCAAGAGCTTTGTAACGGTTCTTTTTGAAAAAGCATGTTCTGATCTTTCCAGTCGAGTCAAATCAGCAACTATGTTTCATTTTTTGCGTTTCACAAACTATAAAACATGATGAATATGACAATTCAACAATGTAGCATAATAGAACTTTACATTTGTCTACATTATCAGCTTATCTTCAAAAATATGGAGCCACCTCATAGTACAAATGTTACTATAAGTTAAAGACAGCTTAACTTGTTTGATCTTGAGAATTGTGTCATTGCAATTGTGTTTCATTGGTTCAGTGATGAAGAAGTGAGAAAGATCTCCTGTCTCCAAACCAGTCCACTTAGCTCACCGCTTGCACAGTGGTTTGTCTGTGACGTATTGACTCGCCTCGCCTGTTGCATATTGTTGTGTTTTCTTAGCTGGGATCTTATTTCGAATCCACTCCACAAATAGTGTTTTCAGTCTTATACTATACTCTTACAATTTTGAAGGAACCACAATGCGGCCGCTTGTAATTGCCACCCTGGCCAGCTGTGTAAAGAGGCCACTGATACTAAGACGTACTGCAGCAACAAAGATGTTGGCAGTGTGGAGCAGCATGTGTGGGTTTAGCATTAGAAACATCTGCCACCGCCACTTTAAAATTGCAGCTGACTAGAGGAACCAGCGACACTCAGCTATGCCACTTGGAATGAATGCGGTAAGGACTGTCTGCTTGTATAAATGTTTTTTTTTAATACATAGATGGAGGATTGTGAGCCGTTCATTAGAGTTGGCAAACACACATACACTAACTTCTACTCACTCGCGCACCTCTGTGTCTGCTCTGTTGTTTTTAGTTTACTCACCATGGCAACCCTAGCATGGGGAATGGCAAGTAGAATTAGCTGATTAAGCCAAAATGAAGTTCTCGTTTAACTGGTACCATAGAGCTTGTCTCAAAGGAGTTGGCTAGCAGCTGGAATCCCACCGCCTGTTTGGCACTGCAATTTACACATTTACTGTAAGAGAAGATTAATTCAGATTCTGTACTCGAAGGCACAGTCATATTCACCCATATTTTAATCTGCTAAAATAATTCTAGTTCTGTGTTAATGCAGAATCTTCATCACATTTTCTGTTGCATCATTTCACATTGATTTCTGCATATTTCATGGACTACCTCTTAGACACAAAAACATGCACACATTGCTTATTCCCATTCCCATAAGGTGGTCTCAGTCAATTGCAGTTTTCTACATCATTTTAGACTGACCGTGTGCCAGACATCAGCTCTGTTTGTCTAAATCTGGTCTAGGATCAGTGTCTGCTCAGTGGCGGATGGATGGATGGATAGATATATAGATAGAAAGAAAGATGGATAGAAAGAAAACGAGCAAGAGAGAAATGGGGAGAGACATAGGCAGATAACCACGACAGAGAGAGCTACGATCGAGGAAGATGGACAGAGAGAGTGAGAGATGGATTAGCATGTCAGAGACTCTCTACATAACATTACTCTTGTTAAGTGTGCAATAGCTCATCGATCAGGCTTCTACCACCCACATTCAGGGCTCTTCCCTCTACTTCCATTCCCGTAATCCATAATATCATCTCAGGCCTGTGTCGGCTACAGGAGCCCTCTATAGGAAAGTCTGAGCAAGGGCTGATCAATAGCCATAGAGCATGTGTAGCAGATGTATCATGAGAAGCAAGGCGTTGTTGACATCCTTCTCCCTTTGCTAATCTCACTCACTCATCTGTATAGTATGGATCGGAAGAAAACTGGACGACGCCTGTCACTTCCAGCATAGCAGAATCTCGCTCTCCGCTCTGTCTCTTTCTGTCTCTGTCGCCCTATGTCTTTTTGTCTCTCTATGACACTGTATCTGTCTTTCTCCCTCTCCCTTTCCCCTTTGTCTTGCTCTCTGCCGTGCTCTGCGTTCAGTGCCCGCTCCATTTATCAGGCCGTGTCATTGAGCCATGTGTGCCGTCCCTGTCAGCAAAACGACTGGCAGACTGTCTTCATTTCCACGCTGAAGGATGCGAGGCCGGCGTGGCAGTTGTGAGAGCTATCGACTGGGATCCGTCAAAGTCCTCCCTGTAGGGAAGCTGTTGCCGCCTGCCTTCCTGGTTGGCGGTCATTCTGAGCTTGTTCCGTTTACTCTGAAAATGGCGATATGTATGCTGTAGTTTTCGTCAATGTACCTTCTCGTTTATCCTATCATAGCTACTCATCTGTTTTTCTCCATCATTAACTGTTTCTGTCTATTATCCTGCATGTATCTCTCTCTCTCTTTCTCGCTCTCCCCCTCCCTCCCACTCGTTTTCTCTCTCTTTCCCATAAGACACAGCCTTCTCAGTCTGAGCAGACAGGTCAAGCTGGCTGATGGGAATCAGACAGTTGTTGATCCAATTAGAGATCCCCTCGAGCAGCGTCAGAGTACAGCAGAATTCCAATAAAATACTGTCCTCTTTCTTCCTTTTTCCTATTCTCGCCAAACATGTCCTTGTAGTAAAACACAGCAAGTCAGATGACTTTTAAGAGATTCTTAGCTCATGGAACTTCAAGCCAGGGACCTGTAGGAACCTTTAACCAAAGTTCTGGAGAAGTGGAAAGCTTCCTTTCACTGAAGCATTTCAGAGTGACATATTTTGGTATAAGTGCCTGAACAGTTCCCTCTGTTGACCCTTTTTAGGGCTTCACACAGCCCAGTTTGACTCCAAGCCCCTGTGAGAGGCCTCTCTTGTAACTGTCCTGATGGTGTAAAGGGGGCTGTTTCACTGAGCAAAATCTTTTACCCAGCCTTTCTGCATCTCAGGGGCATTCCTGCATTGATTTCACCATTCAGCCCAAACAGATGTACAGTCCAATTCTGAGCATCGAAGGAACGTATGACGTGCTGACATTGATGTATTATAATACATGTGCTGATTTGCATTCATGGATCAAGATGTTATTCAGCTGGCCTTGCGAGACCATCCGGAGCATGCAAGCTCTCTTTGTCTACAGATATCAGAAAGAAAAGGAATGGTGAGATTTGATGTTCTCGCTGCGCTGGCTGTTATTCCGCAGACAAAGGGCTGATTTCCCCCAGATGACGGCCCCTAGGAAACATCAGTAACAGCAATAATTACTTATGCACACAGCACTAAGCTTCAATTTAAATGGCTATTGTAATTGCACCGTCTCATACAGAAGTACATGTGCATGCACTTATTGGTTCATTTTACTGGGTGGTGATGTGTTTATTGATGAGCAGAAAGCCATGACTATCTCCTCAGAGCCAAATGCACAGTCTGGAGTATGACTGAGCAGAGGCTGTGATCAAATGAGGCTAGCAGCACAGACATCTTACTCTCACTAAACCGTCTTGCACTGCCCCTCTTGTGTTTTTGTGTGTGTGTGCCTGATTGTGGTAGGTCTTAGTGTGCACACTACGAGGCACACATGCATGTGCTATGTCTGCCGTCACCCCTCGTTAACGTGTTTACCAGTTCCTACGGCAACCCACATAAAAAACAATTAGGAGTTCCCATGGAGCACCTTGTTAGCGGTAGTTGTTGACCTCTGACCAAAAGCACTTTATATCTTTTTCCCATGATTTAGGCTCATTAAAGGGCAGCAAATTGGTTCATAACTGGAGGGTTTTTTTTTCAAGTGGCCCCCTACAACACATTTTCTGGAGCTGTAGCCAGTGTGAAATGTGTTGTACTTTGAGCCTGTGACCTAAAGACACAACATCAGCAAGCTAGCATGTTCAGCCAGTAGCCTAGATTATTCTGGGCTGTACCAGTGATGACTGTGTGTGGTGAGAGGTCTAAGTAAGGTTTTTCGGCTGGCAGTAGTTTGTAGTGTGTATTTGTGTGTCTGTCTGTGGGTATTTCTGTGTTTTCAAGGGTTATAGCAGTGAGACTTTAAGGGCAGGAGGAGGGTGTGTGTGTGTCAGGGCTATACAGGGGTGAGTGTGATCACAGGGTGGGTGGGGTGGTGTGAGGCTGTTGATCTTGGGCTGGAGTCTTAAACAAATTGGCTAGTTCGCTGTGGGAACTGGGGATGTAGTCACAGGGGTAACGTCAGCGCGCTCTGTGTCAGATTCTCCAAATCTCTCCGATAGCTAATTATCTCCCAGAGTGCCAGAGGAGAGGTTTGGAAGAGCTTTTGTTGTTTTTATTCTGCAGCGTCTCTCTCACTCCCCCTTCCCAGCAACATTCTCCTGGGCTGACTCTGAAATGTTTGGTCCCATAGTAGACCCTAAAGCCACATAAACACACTCAAACGCTTACTAGAGAAGTGTGTTTGGCCCTATAGTAGCCCTTGAGCAGCATACACACAGCATTGATGTTAGTGCCACAGCCCTCTGGTCATTTACATCTCAGACACCTACTGTAACTGCAAAACAATTCTCAAAATGTGCCAGCATTTACAGCACTGACATGTCAGATAATAAAAATGAATAGACACATCATTATGTTAGCTCATCAACGCCCAAATCTTTTCTTTCAACTGGAAAACTTCACTTGACTTCAGGTTGTTTTATTGCTGTCAATCCCAACATCATTATCTTTCTCTCCCGTCCAACGCTGCATTATTATCAAGGCCCAAGCGCCTCTAACATCTGGGAGCGGAGATTCAAGCGTCAACAATTCTTTAGGTGGGTGTTATATTTGGCACAGCGTGATGAAAGGTCCCGTTGCTCACCTCCGGCAGACAGCCCTGTCATTGGTCTGTGCCATCGCAGAGTGGCTGTGTCAGGAGCTGCCAGGCCTGTAATGTGAATCCGATGACAGGAGAGCCGGCAGGTCTCCTCTAAGCCACCAGGTGCAGGGCAGCAGTGGATCACTGTTTGGACAACCTTGTTGGCTCAGTATGTACTGTACTGTAGCTGAACTGTACAACCTTCCCAGGGAATAAGTCTTTGATCTTGGTGTAGATTCTCACTCAACCCCTGTTTCCCCCCCTTGTTTCTCTCCCGTTCACCCACCTGTTTCACTCTCTTCCCATTTTTTTGTGTGTGTCTTGTTTCTTCATCTCTCTGTACTCCAATGTTTCTTTTAGTTTATCCAACTGGCTTGATTCCCGTCTCTCATCTCCACTGTCTGTTACCAAAGAGATTCCGATCTCACTGACGCAGACTGAAAAGGGGACGGACACTGTCCCCCAGATCCCCAGCCAAGTGAGCCATCCATTTCTCACGAGAGAAGCTCACTAAGAATTTATTTCCTTTCTCTGCTTTTTTTTTCTTTAACTCTCATCTTTCACGGATCCTGTCTTTCTTCAGATTTAATTTTTCTCTCTCCCTCTACAGTATCTCATCCTGAGAGTCCTCTACCTGAATCCATATTTGCCTCTTTTGGTGCTCACCTGCAGCTCAAGTGTGAGAAAGTGCCCTTTGAGAAGTTATCTTTATAGGAATGTAGGTCATCGCAATACTTTCATCAACCTTTGCTGCAATTATGCATACAAAGGGTTGTTAAAACAGAGACAGATTAGATGAGGCCACAGTACAGAGGGCTTTTTTAATTGGTTTAATAACAGCTATTTCATGTCATGTTTCTCTGCTGGTTGATGATAAAAATGGTAAGAGCACCCCCAGTGCTCATTCCGAGAACAGCAGCATTATCTATGACAGCCTCTACTCAAGCAGCACAGCCCAGCGAGACACTTGCACTCATGGTTGGAGAGTGGAAAAAGGCATAAAAATTTCAAATAAAAGAGGGGATGGCTGTTTGACTAAAAAATGGTGGGATAACACGTCAGGAACAGGAACGCCTTCTAGAAATAAGCTTTGGCTGACAGAGCGGTCCTGCATTACCATCTCAGAGGTATTTACAAGAGCGATTACTGTGATTATTATTTCAACAATACCCTGCAATGCTCTTTCATGGGCTGCCAGCCTGGGCCAGGGTTGGGCGGGCCTGCCAACATTGTCGGTCTGGGAATTTGTCTAGGAGCTCCTTAGGAGGGCAGAGAGGAGGAAAGGAGGGAGGGAGGAGGGAGACACTGAGGTACGATGGTAGAAGAAGAGAAAAGCGACACAGTTCAAAAGTGCTCCTCTATTTCTGAGGGGTCACAGTATGTCTTCCTTCTGATTTGATTTTGTCCTTTCTCCCTCTCTCTGCAGCTCCCACGGAGCCTTTGCTGTGCAAATTTGCCGACGGAGGGCAGAAGAAACGCCAGAGTCAGAGCAAGTACCCTCAAAATGGGAGACCGTGGCACAGAGAAGGCGAGGTACGATGTTACACCAATGCAGAAGTAGTTCTCAGAAGCTCTTTCATAGCATGCTGGTAGAGTGCAGAACAAACCAGTGTTGAAATGCAGATCTCATCCCCCTTTGGAGTTATAGATTTTTTTATCCTATGTGAGAAGAGTACAAATAATGCTGACGTTCACAAATTCAGTGAATAACAACAGCAATATGCAATGTACGTAATTCACATTTGTATTTAATTACCTTAATACAACAATTATTATTGATAACTAGAAGTTTCAGGTACGGCCAAAAAATGTCAGTCAACTCTGTGAAACCCTTTCCGTTCCAAAATGATGACGTTCTAAACGACTCATTTAACTCTGAGGTAATGGTTTTTCTAATGGCAGGCCCCACCCAGCTTACAGGGTCCCTTGAGAACTTGGCTACAACATCTGGCTTTATGTAAACTGTTGTTGCCTGTCATTTGTATTTAGTCTAAGGTATGAAATGGTAAAAAAAAGATAAAGAAAAATATCCCAGATATCGATCAAACTGCCCCCGGATGTATAGGAGCTGTCATGTAAATTGCATCTCAAGCCAAATGCCTCATTGAACACATATATTCCTGCCATACATCAGCATGCTGGGAAACCATAAATTGGATACAGTGCTATGGTAACATATTCATCAGCAACATGTGGAGACAAGGTTAAAGTCTTCATAGGCTACCAACCAGCTATACTGGGAAGGACACATAAAGGAGACAGGTAGAGAAGTGCTTCAGACTGGACTATATAGTATAGAGTGGATACACACACACACACACACACACACACACACATATTCAATGAAGATGACAGTTGTGCTGAAACGGCAAGGTAGAGGAAACCAGGAGAGATGAAATGTTTGTCCTTCAGAAAACACAGAAACCTGTCTGTGTGTTGGGAAAGGATTGGAGGAGTATTACACTGGTTGCGTGTGTGTGTGTGTGCGTGTGTGTGTGTGTGTGTGTGCACGCACATCTGTCCATTACGTGTTCAGCAGCCCTAACATCTATAAGCCAGTGAAGCTTGTTTAACCTAAATCACATTGCTGCATCCCCTCACAGGCCCACACATAGACAGGGGTCAGCTCACTTGACTTGAGGTAAAGTGAGATGACTGTGTGTGTGTGTGTGTGTGTGTGTGTGTGTGTGTGTGTGTGTGTGTGTGTGTG
>JAPMOB010224369.1:0-15528 GCA_029875015.1 Lepomis gibbosus
GGGACGCTGCTAGTCAAGTGGTGCAGCATATTGTTCACATAAATAGTTCACAATGTGTTTTTATTTATTTATTTTTAACAATATGGGTCTCTGTGTTTACATATATAGCCAAATATATACATATTTCAGTGTTTGTCTTTTATTTATTTCAATTACTATTTAAAATGGTAGATTTTCACCTTAATCTACCATTTTAAATCCCTCTCACAGCAGTTCCATTTTATAAACGCATGTCAGAGTTTTATTTTGAGGCCGGTTACCGGAAGTTATCCACCCTGTTCATTGTTTGCGTTTTCACTGTTGAGCAGCGCTTCCTTCCCGGACACAGCCAGACACACACCGCCGGTGCCTCGTCACTCCGCGGTGGAAGATGGCTGCGGCGGACCGGCCCCCGGTCAGGGAAGGGATCCGGATATTTGTACTGTGTGTGTGCTGGTACACGGTCAGCTCGGGAGGAAACATCGTCAACAAAATCATCCTCAATGGATTCCCGTACCCGGTCACAGTCTCTCTGTTTCACATAATTTCTATCGTCGTCTTCCTCCCGCCGTTGTTGCGGGCATGGGGAGTCCCAAAAACAGAACTGCCAAACAGGTATTACCGGTGGTACATCCTGCCTTTAGCCTTCGGAAAATACTTTGCATCTGTGTCGGCTCACTTCAGCATATGGAAAGTACCCGTTTCATATGCCCACACCGGTGAGTACAGCGGATTGTGCTGATTTATGTACCTGAAGCGTGTCAGCCGGGGTAACTTGATGATGTGTACCGTCAGCTGATGTTAGCTTCGTAGCTAACGCTGGGCAAGTGGGCGACACCGACATTTAACTGCCTTGTGGGCCCCGAGTAAATGTGGCTTTCAGGAAGTCTTGAACAGACGGTCTTTCATGAGCTTAATTAACTTACCATGGGTGCTCTAGCTGCAAATTGACCAGCTTTGGAGTCCACTTAAAATAACTAACTGGCTGCTGTTAGCTAGCTAGCCAACTTAATTAACGCTGATAATATAGTTACTACGTCAGGGAGGAGTGTCCATTACTGAACCTGCTCTGTATTGCGATGTGCTTCTTTGACTTTAGTCTCAGACTGTCAGACAATAATCAGATCAAAGTTCCTCGTGTAATTCGATTTTTGTTTTTCCTTATAAACCCAATGTGAAATCATATTAGCTTAGCTGCGGTGGTCTAAAAAGCCAACTAGCTTCCAGTCTTTACTGCTACAACCGTGCAGTTCATGGCTAAAACTAGGTCCTAATTTTCCCTTGGGCGCTGCAGTTTGTGATTTCAAAAATTTTGCCCATCCTATATATACCACTATGGATAGGCTTAATAAAAGAAGCACATCTAAGTATAATGCTACTCAGTTCAACAGCACCACACCATACAGCCCCCAAATTTACCAAAAGGTTGAATCAACACATCACTTCAAACAGTTTCAACAAAAGCAGTACACAGACTCCATGGCTGCAGGATTTATTGCCGGGCTGTTTTTAGACTGCATTGTCTAATAAGTGGCATCTGGCATCTATAGTGAAAACCTGTGAATCAAAAATTCATACTAACATCTAATAATCTGTCTTACCTTTAAATATAAGTAAGTAAACTCGAAACAATGAAACATTTTGAGCAGTTTTAGACTCTAAATCAGATCCCTGGTGTTGTTTGGACCAGATTTAGGAACCGGTGGGATTTATTGCAGGGTTTTTGTAATCAACAGTAGTGATGGACTGATTAACTAGTCGGCTGATATCTGGCATTTTGAGATAATCAACATCTGGCCGATACCTGAACTCACAAGGCTGATAAACAAAAATGTCTTTAGACACATCTGCAGGCAGCCTCTTCAGTGTGGCTGCTGTGGAAGACATAAGCGCTCCCCCTAGTGAGTTTTGGTGCTGAAAAAGTTACTTTCAAGCCAATTTTCTCAATCACCATCATCTTTCCTAAATGTAAACCCATTCCTGCCCTAGATTAGATTTGCTGTCACTTAGACAGCAAATCAAATCTACAACCATTACTAGTTAGCGCTAAATATATATTGATATACTGTAGAGAATAATACAGTTGAATGACGTCCCTTCTGACAAACTGTACCTCACCCTCCCTTAAACACCAGTCATGTTCTGAAATCCACAGCATAACCCAATGTATTTTTCTATTTTATTAATGAATTAAAAATCATTTAAAACAATATGTTGATGGCTAAGATACCTGTGTATATTAGATTGTACTGTGCATGGAATAACGGAATTTTAAATTCCTCTTTTTTTTGTTTTGATATTGGCATTATATATTTGCCAGTGGCTGCCCAGCTTTCTCAATATCGGTATCAGCAATTGAAATACCCATATCAGTCGATCACTAATCGACGGAGTAATTTTTCATTAAGTGTATCTAAGTAAAATGGTAACTGAGAACTTCCAATAGTTAACCACAAATCAAGCAAGTAAACTTGAAATGAAACTATTCTTGTCATGTTTAGACCTCTTCTACACCTCCTCAAAGATCCCAGCTGTCTTTGCACTTAATTTGGGAGCCATTGTTGCCATGTCAATAAAATCTAAGTCCTTCTGTCATTGTGGATCAGAGCTTTGACAGCGAAAATGTACACTCAGTTGCATATCTAATACAACAGTCCTGCAATAAACCCTCCCTTTTATTTTTTTGTTGAAACTGGTGCTCTTGGACTGTACTGCATTAGAGTGAGAGGTGTTTTTCTTATTAAGTGTACCCTTGTTGATATAAATGGGATGGACAACATATTAAAAACATTTTTCAATGTCATAAAGTTCAACAGCACTACAAGCTAACTACAGCCTTCAAAACAACCATGAAGTTGAATCAACACCTCTAAAACAAAAATTTAACATTATACCCTTAATATTTACTGCATTCATTATTAGTGTGCCTAATAAACAGTGTATAGTAACACCAGTGAATAAAATACCCCCTTTAACTTCTAATAGTTTGTTCTAACTCCAGCTAGAAGTAAGTAGACTAAATTAAACTATTCTTCATCTGTTTCAACCTCCTCTAAACTATTTCAAAGAACTTGGTGGTCTTTGGAGTCAAACTGAAAGTCATAGCTGTCATGTCAACAAGATCTATCTTAGCTTGGAACTCCTTGCTTTACTATAACAATAATCATCAACAGTGCTGAATCTAGTTTTGATGCTTTTAAAGTCTAAAAATATGTGTTCATTTTAATACGTTTTTGAACGTTAGTGACGTGCACCATGATAAACCTAATAATACGTCAGGCATTCACATAATGCAGTAGAGGTGTGTAAACATGGGTGTGGCCTGGACTCTGACAGAGGAGGATTACAAATAAGATTTGGGCCTCATTTTATCCTCCACATGTAATCAGTTTTCTACTCTTTACCTGCTGCTTTTAAGTGGCTTTGCATTTTTGTCAAAGAAACAAAATGATTGTTATGCTTTCCAAGCTGACACTGTCCCTTTTCTGCCTTTTTGTTTTCACAGTCAAAGCCACAATGCCAATATGGGTTGTGCTTTTATCAAGAATTATCATGAAGGAGAAGCAAACCACAAAGGTGAGTAGGTTTGACATGGCAAACAAGGCCCGCTCTGTTTCAGCCTGTTTCTCAGGGTTTGAGACTCAGCAGTGGTGATGTGGCACTGTGTTGCTCCTGTGCTGCATCTCATATTACGGCCATCTGCAGGGGCTTTAGTCCCTGAAGTTGATAAAATGCTCTGTGGGAGAGTGGGGGTCAGAAAGGGGAAACTAACTTTTTATTTCACCTTGTAAAACCCCAAACTCACTCTCTGCTTTCCACGTTATAGGAGCCAAACATGTTGTGTTTATGTATGTGTTTGAAAGTCTGTTTTATTTAATGCATAACATTTTGGTATGCAATGTGCAGGTATGTGGAAATGCTTAAGCAGGTGGTTGAACGTGTCCAGACGAGGGGTGGGTGTTATATAGAGCTACATACATTTTGGTTCAGGGGTTTTGCAGGACAAACCATTTATGTGCACAAACATTTGATCTACCACTCCATATAGGAGGATTTACACTATATGGAGTGGTAGATCAAGTTGAGTCATTATAATTAAGTCTTTGTGTTTCTCACTAGTGTAATGTCAGCATTACACTAGTGAGACCTTCTTCACACATGAAACAAAGCTCAATTAGTAAAGTTCGTTTAGTATTCAAATCACACTTTGGATAACAAATGTTTGTAAAATTGTAACTGTGACGGAGGGGCAGAGTCCCACCATTTATACTTCTCCCATCTCAGGGTGCCCCCACCCACTAGTGTTCACCCATCTTTGGGGTCCTTCACACACACAGGGGTCTACCAACTCTGGGGGTCCCTCGTATGCATCACACACTGGTTACACCTCCGACAATTTCACGGCAAGCCATCCCACTTCTGACACCATATGTGACAGAGGGGCAAGAGCAGTCACCCCACCCGGATTTGAACCAGAGTCTACAGGGTACCAAACATGCAACTTGACCGCCAAAGAGCCAGGCTCGTTGGTATGGCAGTCACAGCGCACACTCAACTGTAGTGACGGTAGTCCATCCCAGTAATATGATTATATTACTGCGTACAAATTCGCACAAAGTTGATAATATTGAACTTATATTACTCAATTATCAAGTACTGCAACTAAAGATTAATCTGCCTGTTGTTTTCTCTATTAGTCTATTGTTTGGTCTATAAAATGTGAAAAAACTCCCAAATCATAAAATATTCAGTTTACTATGTACTGTTTTTACTATAAAACCAATTTTGTTCATAAAAATTACTTACAATCGATTATCAAAATATGCGTCAGTTCATTTTCTTTTGGTTGACTAATTATTATTACTTGGCTCATCTTGGCCTCTGGTTCTTGTGCACTGTAGCTGAACTAAAGTACAAAATTAAATGTGACTAAATTAACATCAACATTCCTCCTTCCATAGATATTATATAAAACACCATAGCACACCATACTACTACGTACAAATACTATATTATAGGAAACATATAAAGGGAAACTGATATAGACTGTATATATATATGCATACTTACTGTATTCAGCTGTTGAATTGAATTGTCTTTACTAACTATAATGTAGTTCAACCTTAGTATAATAATAATCAACTTTTTTATAGAGCACTTATCAAAGCAAAGTACAAAGTGCTTCACAGAGACAGGGATGGAAAACAACAGTGAATGATAAAATACATGAGGGCCAAAATAAAATAATTAAATAAATTATAACAAAGTAAGACATTAAAATGAACAGGTGGCTCAAATAAAATCAGGAAATGCTTTCCTATAAAAGTGCATATCAGAAGACTTAAAAGAAGACACTGACTTAGTAGTGTGCACTGTACAGCTGTATTATGTTAAAAAGCATCAGATCTGAGTGAATAACACTGGAGGCCAAAAAGCTTGATTGTGGCGAAACTCACAGCATCAGCCTGGAGGCTGGAACATTTTACAGTCGAGGTTTGCTGAATGTGAATAAGGAGACCTCTGAGTCTAACATCAGCTTGTCATGTTTGCCTTACTGTTGGCAGTTCAGCGTTCAGACGGGCTGGATGCACAGACTGTGTGTCTGTGTGTGTCTGTGTGTGTTTGTGTGTCTGTGTGTGTCCTGCCTGTTTGCAGAGCAGCAGGATACACTGTACTGTTTGACAACTCAGTTTAGTGTTTTAGCGTCACTCAAATCTGTTAAGAAGTGACAGTCCCGAAGTTCAAACATAGACTGTGTAAAATATACTCAGGGGCCACTTTATTACGTACATCTTTACAGTCTAATGCAGTCCAATACAACATACTTTAAATATGCTGATATTAAGGTCATAGTTAAAGGCAATTTTGTACTAGACTGCACTATATTGAAAAGTGTTTCTAATTTTTTGTCCTTCCAATATACATAAGGGGACAGAATATTACAAACACCGGAACACATGGCCGAACAGCTGTATTGGATTTCACGTGTACCTAAAATAACTAGATGCTGGCTGTAGATCTTACAAGAACTCATTACATATGATTAAATGCGACACTCCTCAGATGCATTTGTATAGTCTCCAACTTTTGCCTTTGAGTGCACAAAGCCTCCAGGATAAATTTTCAAAATATGTCCGGAGACCTGAAATGGGACACAAATCTAGGCCTCTGCCAAAATAGACAAAGCCTCTCTTTTAGTTTGGCACGTATTTGGATATATTTGCATGTTCAATGTGTAGGCAGAAGATAATTTAGTTAACTTTTCATCCTGATTGTGTTGAACAAGTTGTTGCTGCTCTGTTTCATCATTGTACATCCTGTTATAAAATGTTTATTCATTAACCACTAAATTAAGAGAGCTGGTTTAAAGTACAGGTTTGAGTTCTTCCTTCTTGTCAGTCAGCATTGCTCACCTTATTGTATCTTCAGCTTGTAGCCCATGAGACAACTTACTTGGATAATAAAACTGTGGGCGGTTGTATCGTTTGATGGCAGTAAACTGGCAGAATTGCTCATCAAGTGCTGTGTTTTCTCAGTTTCACTCGGAGTGGTTGGTTGAGAGGGTAGAGCTGGAGAGTGAGTGGGTGCACAAGTGGGTTTCATAACAACTGCAGCGAGATTTATTTGCATGTCAAAAATATTGGATCATGAGAAATGGTAGTTTCAACCCACGAGGTGTTGTCCCCAAGTGTGTGTGGCCCCGGGTAAGAGGGGTTTCTTAAGATGTCCAGCTGTAGCCTCTGAGGTTGTGCTTGCAGGTGAAAATGTTTCATCATCTAAACATGTGTTTGGATGAATACATGGTGTAAAACTGCAGATGTGTTGTAAAGCTTTTTCTTCTGGGTCTTCTATTTTTAGCCTGTCCATGCCACTGTGATAATGATTTGTTGATGTTACAGCAATGCATGACTATTTTTGTTTTAATGATTGTTGTTTAGGTTTCACTGAACAAATTGTAGGTGGCTACAGGCCAGTCAAATTTGTTCAGTGTCAATTAATCCGAAGATTAGTTTCTTTATTAATTGTTTGGTTTATAAAATGAGAGACTGCAGAGAAAATGCTCATCACAATTTCCTAATTGCTTGTTTTGTCTGACCAACAGTCAGAATTGATCGAGAAACACTCTCTGACGGTGCTACTTATTATATTTTGATACTTGACTGTACTAGATATAAACTACTAAAGCGGTGTTTGTATTGGCTCCCGCTGACTCTGCCTTCTGTCTCCGTGTGGTCCTTGTCGCAGGTGTATATATCGCTCATCCCCATCATTGGCGGCGTGCTGCTGGCCACAGCGACTGAGCTGTCCTTTGATGTTTCAGGACTAATCAGCGCTCTGGCTGCCACGCTGTGCTTCTCTCTGCAGAACATCTTCTCCAAAAAGGTAAGTCACGCTCACATTGGTATGTGCCACATGATTTCCGTAAAGAGGAGGAGGGCGGTAGAAGGGGGCTAATTGGAAAATGTGTGTGAAACGACTGAAAGTGTTTTGTGGTGGGGGGAAAAAAATCAGGCGAGGCAACTAGATTTCCCAAATGTCCAAATACTGTAATAACAAAAGTTTTGCTGTCATGACCAGTTATTGTGTATTTAAATGCAAATGTACTTGCATTTTTGGTAACCATGTTTATGGTTGTTTTGGCTTAGATTGAATTTATAGCTTTACCTACTGTATTTGTTTGCCTTTGTTGACACTGTGATGGAGAATGAGATTGTAGAGCCCCAGATAAATCCTAGACAATTAGAGAGACATCTTAATGACATTAATGTGGCATTTTAAGATAAGCGTGAAGCTAGTTATGATGACGTATCTAATATCACTATATATGCAAGCTTCATGCAGTGGGCAGTTGGAAAATAAGACTTGGTTGTTAATAAGGTCAGTTAGTGTCCAAATGTAGGTACCTTAAAAGCTTTTTAAATTGTACTGCCGTAAACAGTAGTAAGCTACTTTTTGGGAAAATGCTTAATGGAGACTGAAGGGAGAATCTAACCTCTAAATGCTGAATCTTTGAGAGTGCTGTGATGTCTCCTGCAACAAAATAGTCTGCATTTCACTGACCCTTGCACAAATTTTCCTTATGAATCAGTTAAAACTCAGTGATCCAGTGAACATATGGATCACTGACTGTCATTCATTTTATGCAAATCATACCCACAATTTTCCTGTCATTTTGTGAGTCCATTTGGTACAAGCCTGGCCTTTGGCAGCCATTTAACCTCACAACAAGGTAATCAGAAGAGCATCTGTGACTGTTGACTGGTATTTATATTTTCAATGCCTTTTTTAAAAAATGTATCCCCCCCCCCCCTTTAAAGGTCTTGCGTGACACAAGTATCCACCACTTGAGGCTGCTCAACATCCTGGGCTTTAATGCTGTAATCTTTATGCTGCCCACCTGGGTTCTGGTGGATCTCTCTGTATTTCTTGTAAATGGAGACCTGGTGAGTAGCGGTAACAACTATTTAATAGAATTTGACATTTGCGCTGTCTGTTGTGTTGTGAAGGTTGGTAGAGTTCAGCACCACCTGTCTTGTTTTTTGACCCTCAACGTAACCTGTCCATACTGCCTTCCTTACAGTCGGACATGTCCGGATGGACGAGTACCATCGTCCTCCTGCTCATCAGCGGCTTCTGCAACTTCGCTCAGAACGTCATTGCATTCAGCGTACTTAACATCGTCAGCCCGCTCAGCTACGCCGTCGCCAACGCCACCAAGAGAATCATGGTCATTAGCATCTCACTGCTAATGCTGCGCAACCCGGTCACCCTCACAAACGTCCTGGGTATGATGACTGCCATAGTCGGGGTCTTCCTCTACAACAAGGTGAGTCCCCTCGACAAGAGAATGAATCATCTGTTGTTCCTTTAATTGAGAACTTTTCATCAGCCAGTACATACATGCTCACATCAGCAAAAAATATCATGGCCTTATTTTATGGTAATAAATGTATAAAACCGGTTTTATAATAATGCATTATTTTCCATAGCAACCAGCTGCAACTGTGTGCTCTATATTTCTATATATAGTCTGTATGTGCTTTCCAGCTCTTTGGTCAATTTACAGTCATTCTTTTCTAAATCTTTTTTATAAACTGCATAGCATTCAGTCAAGTTACACTTTATTTATCCTCTTGGGGAAACGTTTGACCTACCCGAACTCTTTAGGATCAGTGTGCAGCCACGGTGCAGTGCCAGGGGACCGACTCCTATGATTTCAAGTCATTTAAAATCCATTTTCCCTTCTCCTCTGCCAACAGGCCAAGTACGACGCTAACAAGCAGAAGAAGCTGCTACCCAGCGCCAAGCAGGACCTGATGTCCTTTGACAACCCGGTGCTGGAGAAGATCCAGGGCAACGGGTCAGTGCCTTTCTCCCATGGCTCAGAGCAGCAGCACAGCTGGAACAACGTACTGACCGACCACTTTCAGTACAGCCGGCAGGCCTACACGACAAACTACAGCGGCAACCACCAGTATGTGGTGTAAGGGTCTGTCCTCGCACTGGGTCGCTGTCATGGACTTTACTGTGTGTAGCCACCCTCCCAGCAGCGGGTCTTCACAGCCCCACAAGCCGAGACTGAAGGCAAGTGCTGTTTGTTCTGGATAGGAAGAATGAGATGCGTCGATCAAGATGGGCCAGTGACGTGACCTCTCCCACGCTCCTCCCTGTCTAAACTTCACTTCTGACAGCTTCTCTGTATGTCATTGTTTATTTATACTTTGTTACAGACAGTATGTGATGGTCTGAGAGAAAACAAAACTTACATCAATTTTTAGATATGTTGGTGACATATTCAGCCATGTTAATCAGACATAGAATGTGCCACAGCAGGTGGAAATGTAAAAGATAATTGATAAATGATTTGCACCTTACTATCTGAAAATCTCTTGAGTTTTGTTTTCACAATCAGCTGTCATTTTTTGAGTTGTTTTGTTCACTTTCAGAGGAATGGATGTAATTATTTACTCTGAACGCTACCTTGCACCGAAACAAGAGTCTCCCATGAAAAATCTCAGTGGAAGGCCTAATATTTTGGTTTTAGGCGTTTCATGTTTGGGATAGTCATTTTACCTCATGAGGCACCTTTAATGATGTGAGGAGAAACAATTTGTTGTCCTCAGTGAAGAAAACAGATTCCACTGCTCAAAAAGCTTCAGGCAGATAGGAGTTGTTTGTGGACAGTGGAAGATTTAACGGTCACTAAAAAAAGAGTTTGAAATTTGTGGTTTCGTAGATGTGGTCTGTTGATAAGATGACTGAGTCTCACCATGCCTAATGGGTCTGTTGATGGCATGGTTGTAGACTGCACTCGCTTTCCAAAGGCGTTTGTGCCTGATGCCTGAAAAATGCTCAAATTTCAAAATAAAATTTAAAAAAATGTAATGTGTCTGCATGAAGTTGATGCTCGTAAACTTGTTGCACACGCAGATCAGTAAACTTTCTGTCACACTTGTTTTCAGCAGGTGTTCTAACTGCCACTGTCAAAAAATACACACACCATACACACAAAGTCTCCACATCTTTGAATCAAGATAAACCTTCATGAAAACGAAGAGTGAGACCAGTTCTTTTAAAGGAACAGTCAGTGACCTCCCACAGATCTGTTCCTTTTCATTATTTCTTTCGTTATCATGGAGCCTTGGTGTAAAAAAAGTTAATTTAAAACATTCACCAAAACAAAGCATCCTACATCTATCTATAACAGCTTCATACTGTAAAGGATGCTCGAGCTTCATATTACAAAGTCTAACCATGTTTAATGTAATAGAGATGTTAAAATCCATTATTTTGCTATCATAAATTGATTGATTGATGGTATTTATTGATCTGCGAAGCTTCTCAGGCAGAGTGAGATTTTCTTTCCTGTCAAGGGGATTTTTCAGTCTGAACCAAAGCTGCTCTGTTGTGTTTTATGTAGGTTTTTTTGTTTGTTTATTTTAAACAGAGGCCCGGTTCGAGTTTGCACATCATGAAACTAAACAAAAATGTGTTTTGCAGATTGTGACTCTTAATGTCAAGTGACTTTATAGTTCTGGTGTTTTTAATTTAAAGCATTTTTTGTAACATTGCTGTCACACGGTCACTGGACAGACTTGATTCAAAATGAGACATGCATGAAATCTGAGGTTTGGTTTGTGCAAGTAAAGACTAACTGTAATTTCAGGACAAGATATTTGATTTTGAATATTGATTACAGTGTCTGCAAAATTGGTAACCAATAATCATTTAATAATGTAAAGTGTGTGGGGTTTTTTTGTTTTTTAAGGCTTGAGGAACTGTTTAATTTAGGAAACATCTGTCACTTGCTTTTCTCCTGACAGGATAGCTTGTGCTCTCTGTCTCTCTCTCATGCACACTGAGCATCCCACTGCAGCAATATAAAGTTGTTTTTTTAATGATCTTTTTTTTCCTGAAATCAATGTTATGTAATGTAATTCTGCTCATTTATTTTGTAGGGACAACGCACGTTTATTGAACTTTTGTAAAAATGCCAGTTGTAGCCCGTGAGCTTTTTTTTTCAGCTATAGAGTCTGGTAGATGTGGGTAAAAGGGATAGTGCGGTTATATTCTAATAATAGGGCTTTTTTTTGTGTGTGTGTACTATGTTTGCCTTTTTTGATAAATTAAACACTCTCAGTATTTAGTCTGGAGAAAACCCCAGAAAGAGCTCTGAGGGGTCAGTGCTCTCTGTGCTTCCCAGAGACAAACTAGCATCAACAATTGTCTGTTTAATCCTATTTTTGAAATTTATAGAACAAACTAACTCTTATTGCTGAGATGGTTTGAGTTTGTAGGATCTTGGGAACCCAAAGCAGCTCTGTTATTCTACAGCAGGGAGAGAAATTACCGGTGTATGTAGGTCACAAAATATGAGGTCCTGTATTTAAAGAAAGTCTAAAAAATTATAAACACCTTTTTGTAATGTATGGAATTGGACTGCTGCTGTCGTTGTTTGTGTGATGACTATTGTACACTTTGAGGCTGTAGTTTGTGGTGTTGGACTGCGTTAAATTATAACGTGTACCACTAACAGCAGCCTCAAATGTAAAAGGAGTTGAATCAAAACCTGAGCAACAGTAGCATTTATCCACTGGAACTTTTTTCCGTTCATTTTTTTTAAGACGCTATGAAAACTTCAAAATGTCATTGCCAACATTTTCTATATAAACATTGAACTAAATTACTGTGTAATGTGAAAGTGTTTGTGCTCATGATGACGCAACAGCAGAGAATTAACTCCCACTTCTGTCGCTCTATGGTAGTTTGGTTTTACAGCCCCACATAACCCATATAGTTAATGTAACTGCTCTCACATCAACCCCCCAAGCAGCCGTTTAAAAACACCGGTTATAATTAGCATTTAGCATCTAACAGCAAAAACACTAGATATTTCTTAGGACTTGGTGAAGACCCAAACAGACCTTAAAGAAGAGTGGATGTCATTCGACAAGGGGCCAGAAATATAAATAGATATTTCCTATTACACTAACATCTTCATTGTTTCTACCACTTTAATATGAACAAGCAGGTCACTGAGAATACTGCTTTATAAGCATCTGTTCAGATATATTACTAAACATTAAGCACCGCCAATCAGTCAAGGAGACTCGCACACAAGATTCTAAATCCTAAATATTTACAGATCTTTCAAACAGTTTTGTTGTTGCATTTTTAGCTAACTGATTGACAAGCTGTCGAGTCGTTTATAAAAAGCACTTATTGTAAATCTAAAAAAAATGCACACTTAATCTTCATATTATCAGATTGGTGCAATAAATCTGGAGGATATATGACTAAATCTGGAGGATTGTGCCCCTCTAGATGATTAGATAAACGTTTTATGCAACAAACAGAAAATAATTAAATCCTCCATCATTGTGAGGGGGTGAAAAAACATATCCAAACTTATCAGCTGGTGAGAAATGTGATTCCGCATGAAACAGCAGTGTGACATCAACAAACATCAAGACAAAACTGAAACTATTCATCAAAGAAACAATCCTTTCATACTTTGGGAACTCTCATGCAATCTGCATCTTTATGCTCATTTCTCCAAATTCTGCGAATTATTTGGACAGTAACAATCGATGTGAATGCATTTTGGGACGGGCTGCGTTAGAAGAAAGGGGAAACAGTAGTACATGTGAGATTTAACTTTGTCCTGATAATCACTGCTTCAGCAGATATTTTTAGACACTGATGTTTTAGTTCACGTCCTTCCTCATGTTGCCAAAAGCAGATATATATATATAACCTTTTTGATGCTGATGCACCACAGGATGGAGCCCTTGTGGAGATGTGAAAATTCATAAACCTTTTTATGTTTTTTTGTGTTTTTCAGTGTCCTGTTGGCTGTTTCTGTAAAGCAAGCTAACTGGGAGAACTGTTGATTTGGATGTTGGCTGTCGCCTGTAAAGCTTGTAGCTGGGATGTAAATGTTAATGAGTGGAGGGGGAAAGGGAGGTTGCTTTGTAAAACTTGTACAATTATTTTTGTCTGTCTTTAATGGATCTTGAGACAGAATTTTTACTTAACCGATGTTTATAGAATTTTATTTATGGTGTCATGGTACAAGAATGCTGTACAGAGATGCAGCTACCCACAGTCTTGTCTGTTTATGTTTAGTAAATGCCATTTTTAAATGTTGGGAGGGGGAAATAAATGCATTATGGAATAATGAACATGAATGTGTTTAATTGATGACTGCCATAGTAAAATGCCAGGCAGTATACAGTATATACACTACAGGCTTTTATTAACCTTTGAATGCAGAACAGATTTTAGTGTTTTCACTCACACTTTTATGTTAATTATTTTCTAAGAAAGTGATCATTTTACATATTGCACTTGCGTCAAATTTTCTGTGTAATTTAAGGAGAACACGTGCTTCAGGTTCAACAAACAAGAAACCTGTTACTCTCTTCTGCCTGGTGGCAGCAAGGACCTGAAGCTCTGTTCCACTTTAAACTGGTTCACATCAAGTTAAAACATTTGAATATCATTGTAACAATTGATCAGGACACATAAGAAGAGCATGTTGGCAGGCAAATGGCTTCACCCAGATTATAATTTTAATGAATTAACAGTGGCTTATGTATATAGTCAAGCATCTTAAAAGCGCAAGGTGAAAGGCCCCATGTATAATGTACTTAATTGGGTTCTTAAAAACCAGACTACAGTTGGATTATGAAATGTTACTCTGTGTATGCCTGTTGTACGTTGTCAGCATGTTTTGGACATATTTTCCCCCTGAGTGGCCAAAAATCATTGGCTGCAGCATCAATTTTAGTTTCTTTGAGATCAGAGCAAGGAGGCGTTTTTTTAAATGAATGTGACCACTTTTTTAAGAGCTGTAAAGGATTTCATGCATACTTGATCGTGTATGTTTTACAAGTAGTCCTGAGTAAATAATGTATCGCCTTCTCATTCTAGTCAGTCAAAGACCGTTCAAGGAAAGACAGAGATCTGGCCCTGGGGGGCATTTGAAGAACATGCTGGTCCTGCAGATGGAGTTAATTCATCATCCCTTTCCAGCTCATGATGTTACAGATATTGCAGTTAGAAAGGAAAAAGAACCAGACCTGAAACAGGGAAAGGTCTCTTGACCCCTTATGCTCCAAAAAAAAGTTATGGAGTTGAACTTTTCATTTCACAGAGCATTACCTTTTTAGTCGGCAGCATTTAGAAATTTGAAGCAGATAAATGTTAACAGTTCAAACAGAACGATCATCTGCACTACCTGGACCACTGTTTTTTGTTTGTTTGCATTTTATTTAAAAGGGATAACGTACAATAAAACAAATGTTACCATTTGATGCCCTGTACCAGATTATAGCTTCAAGCTAATTTGCAACTGCAGTCCCGCCAGTTTAAATCGGCCATTAAGGTAAAATATAATACTGAAGCTCTGACTGGGTTCAAAGGTGGTCAACACCAACTGAGACCACCTGTGGTTGTAGATGTATTTAAATCCTTTAATAAAGTAAAAGTACCAGTACAGCCACGTAAAAATACTCTATTACAAGTACTTAAGTTAAAGTACAGATGTATTCAGCTAAATGTACTTCAAGTATCAAAAGTTCCTGTTTGCAGAAACATGTTCTTATATGTGACATTATTAAATTAATACTGATTCATCAGTGTGTAAATGGTGTTTTACTATTGTAGCTTCTCGACATGAAGTTTTAACTAATTCTATACAGTTTGGTAGTCTGTTTTTTTAATCCAGTGGTTCCAGTGGCCCAAACTACAGGTCTGGCCCGTCTAATGGTCACAAGGTAAATCAGAACGGTCCAGAGATGGTTAATGGGAGAGGAAAGAAAATCTTATTTTTTTGCAGTTTTTGAAATGAAACCCTGTGAGAACTTAAAGGAACACTCCGACTTTTTGGGACTTTAGCCTATTCACCTTATCCCCCAGAGTTAGATAAGTCCATACATACCTTTTTCATCTCCGTGCGTGCTATGTCTGTTTGACGCACCCACCGCGAGCCTAGGTTAGCACAAAGACTGGATGTACATGGTTGCAGTTAGCCTACTAATCCAA
>JAPMOB010224373.1:0-10304 GCA_029875015.1 Lepomis gibbosus
TGTTAGCCGGGTGTTAGTTGATGTGAGGTGGTGTGAGCTGATTTTAGCCAGGTGTTAGCTGATGTTGGCCAGGTGTTAGCTGATGTTATCTGGTGTTAGCCGATGAGAGCCAGGTGTTAGCTGATGTTAGCCGGGTGTGAGCTGATTTTAGCCAGGTGTTAGCTGATGTTATCTGGTGTTAGCCGATGAGAGCCAGGTGTTAGCTGATGTTAGCCGGGTGTTAGTTGATGTGAGGTGGTGTGAGCTGATTTTAGCCAGGTGTTAGCTGATGTTGGCCAGGTGTTAGCAGATGTTATCTGGTGTTAGCCGATGAGAGCCAGGTGTTAGCTGATGTTAGCCAGATGTGAGCTGATAGCTAGGTGTTGGCTGGTGTTAGCTGGGTGGTAGATAGATTTATTGTCACAATATATAATGAAATTGAGCTTTGTGACTCTTCTGTTACATAACAGACATTAATACAGAAGAAATTATAAAAACGGTAAATAGAAATAAACAATATTCAGGGATCAATGGAGAAGTGGGACGAATCTGAGTTAGTAAGGTGATGTTAGCCGGTGTGAGCGGGACAGTCTGTGGTCCGAACAGCTGATTAAAAACACTGTCAGAGACCTTTCACCTGTTTTCAGTCTGACCTGTGTCTTGATTAAGTTTCAACCTGACAAACAGCGACAGGTGAGCGACCGTAGCTCACCACACTTAAGAGATGTTGCTAAGTTAGCTAGCTGTAACGGCACTATGGCAACCGTGCGCGCTCAAACTTCGAGTTAATTACAGTTAACGCGAACAAAGCTACAGCGCCGATTAACACCAGCATTGTGCTCGTTAGCCGATTAGCATCGGGGCAGGTGGACGGTAACGAACAGGTGTCTCCGCCTCGCAGTAAAGGTAAACTCTGTTCAGCTTTTCTTCACCAACAGTTATAAAGTTGTCTGACTCCAAAAATAACTTTCTCAGCCAGGAGAGATAAAATTATTAAGCTAAAACTCAAACGAGACATTAACGTTAAGCTGATAATTGCGGCGAAACCCCTTAAAACATTGGTGAAACATAATTTTTCGGGGCTTATCGTCAAATTTATAGCCAAAATTAAAGACCCGTGAATCGTTGTGGTCTCTTCTCAAATTCGGTTGTTATTTGAACCGTAAAGCGGCACGTTTTAACGAAAAATGATCATTTAACGTTGTTGCTGCTGCCGTGATTTTGTACCTTAAAGGCGCGAAGAAGAAAGTTAAGGCTTGTTTTAATTAACGCTGTTGCTCGTGTTTGCGTGTCGAGGTTAAAAAGCTGTCTGCCGAATTGAAGAGAAACATCACATGACAGAGTCTGAACTGAATCTGGTGCGTTTGGTCTCTCAGAAAAGAAAAGGGGCGTCGGTCTTTGTTAATTAGCCCGCAGGTGAACGAGATTTGGCTCATCGGGGTTTTTCCAGCCGTCCAGTTTTGTGTCTTGCAGGACAGTCAGACAAACAGGAAACAGATGGATTCATCAAAACCAGACTCGTTTTTCCTGAGAAGCACTTCAGTACTTTCTCTCAATGAGCGGTGAGACACATTTCATCTGGTTATTTCCATCCTGTCACGTCAGAGTTCAGACTGCAGACTCACTGTGATTAAACACTAAGAGCTGGGTGAGATCACGTCCTGGTTAGAACCTTCTCTCCTCCAGCTTCTCAAAGGTTCTGGGGAACCAGCCGACACCGTCCAGGACGGTGACCTTCGACCCCGTGGGGCTCCAGCAGAGCAGCGTTCGTGGCGCCCAGCCGGTGGTCCTGTTGCTGGAGAGGGCGACGCCATCGCTGCTCAACCTGCAGGTGAGTCACAGCGCTGCAGACCAATCAGAGCGTCCGTTTGAAGAATCACAGCGTCCACTCACTGTGCGAAGCTTCCAGCAGCTTCTCATGGCCTTCCTCAGCAGGTGGAGGTTCTTCACCGTCGCTGCTCTTCCTTCGTCGCTGGTAGAACTTTCTTCTTCAGCTGCAGAGTAGGCAGTCTGCTTCCTGTTTACACCGGCACGCACATGCTCAGTGTGTGTGAACGGTCACGTGATGTTTACGCCGGCGAGGACGGAGACCTTAGTGTGGATGGAGCCAAGAAACACAGGACTTTTACTGAGTGGTGTCAAAACGCTCGCTCGGCGTTTGTCCGGTGGACAGAAGGTAAACGTGGCGTCCTCCTGGAGGAGTCTGACCCTCTCACCTCCCCTGTGAACAGACTCGAGGCTCGGCTGTGAAGCGGCGTCCGAGGAGGAGGAGCAGCGTCTGGACTCGGCTCGGCTGGCAGAGCGAGGCCCGTCGCCTCTCGGCCTCCAGACCCCGAGGCTTCTGGAGCTTCAGGAACAAGTTCAGGTGGAGGGCCAGGTTCTCCTCCACCTACAGGCGTGAGTACCTGAGTTACCTGACTGTGAAGCCGTCTGACCTCCTGAACCTGTAGAGTGATGCTGTGCTTCTTTTACACCTCCTACCTGTGTGCTTCCTGCGCAGGATGGCGTGACCTGCGCAGTCGACCCGGCCAGCGGCGCCTCCTGATGAGGAGGAGCCTCCAGAGAGCGGCGGCAGGTCAGTTTATCAGCAGACAGGAAGGAAAGCAGAGAACACTTTATTCTGAAAGGGATGGCACATCCTCAGGTGAGACGCTCGAACGCACCTGTTGACATCTGTAGCTGCAGAACAGGTGATGTGTTCACTGACCTGTCTGTCAAACGCAGAGACTGCAGCAGCCTCACATGTTCACACTGTCAGAGGTGGCGTTCACCTCTGACAGTGGCGCTCTGACACTGACAGCTTTATTTAAAACCAACTTTATCTATAACGAAGACCAGAACGGAGACAAACGCTTTACAGAACCTTAAGGGTTCCTGTCCAACTCAGTCACAGTCATGTTCTCACTCGGGGAACATTTAACCTCGATCACTGCAGGAAAGTACGGACGTTTGTTACAGATAGAAATGTTGAAGTTCATATAATGGAGATCAAGTTAGAGCTGAACAGGAAACAGAAATGTCCATGTGGAAACTTTCAGGTCACAAATATATTTATTAAATGTGTCTAATTCTGAATTAAAGATGTGGCTCTGCAGAGACGTCAGAAAACAGTCCGGCTCAGGTCCTGCAGACGTCACACCGTTATTCATTTAAATATGTTTTTCAGTGAAAAGTAAAATAATGACTTAAAAACTCATAGATGGATTCAGAGCTGAAACATTAATAATTAGATAAAAAGAAGAACCGCAGCTGCAGTGAATTCTCTTCAGGGCTTTTAGGGCGGGGCAAAAACTCGATATCATTTTCCTCAGAAACAAAAGAACAAATGTTCAGTAAATGTTGGATTTACTTCATTTGAATCAGTTTAAAGACGCGTCAGGGCTCAACGTTAGAAACTTTCTGTCCTACCAAACTTATTTATCAAAACTGGAAGAACCTGAACCTGAACCTGAACCTGAGTCTGAGAGACACTCATTCATAACCTGTTTCTGCTGCAGGACGAACACGGCCCAGTCTGTGCCCGCAGAGGGGCGGGGCCACATCATACAGGGGGCGTGGCCTGAGGAAAGACTACGTGCCAACCAAGAAGCAGCTCGACGCTCAGCTGGACGAGTACATGTCGCTGTCCAGGAGCAGATTGGACGCTCAGCTAGACGAGTACATGTCCACGTCCAAGAGGCGTCTGGACGCTCAGCTGGACGAGTACATGCTGATGGCGGGACAGGTGGAGGGGGCGGAGCCTCTCTGGGACTGAGGCTGCGGCTGGTATTCCGGTTGGTTTGATTTAAGGACTGAACGAAGTTTCATTTGATTTAAACAGACTCTGACGAGTTCAGGTGTCGGGGCCTGTGATTGGTCGCCGCTCCCGGGTGGAGGAGCTCTGACTTTGTGTTGAAGCAGGAAGTGAGCATTTGTCGTTAAACGGTGAGGGGTGTGTTTGGTTCGCTCACCTTTTGTTTGTTTGCTCTGTGTGTACTTCACTGACCTCTCTGTGTGTTGGAACTTTCTGAGGCTGCACTTTTGTTCCCAGCATTTGAAAATCTTTATTTTAATAAAAGATGTTACCTGCAGAGTCGTGTTTACTTCAGGTGTTCTCCTGCAGACGTCTGCGCTGAAAGCTAAGCTAAAAGCTAACAAACCTTACAAACAGAGAGGGAGGCAGCAGACTCGACTCAGGTACGACAGGTTTGATTTATTGATCGCTGTCGGGATGTAAAGAGCTTCACCCGATACAACAAACAAACAACACGACCCGCCGGCGTCGAGGAAGGAAACCTCACAGGTGAGACGGCGCCATCGTTCCTCCTCGTCCTCACAGCTGGTTACTGATCGTGGTTATTGAGTCCCAGGTACGTTTTCACATACGAATAATTTGCCAGTCCAGCAGACGGCAGCAGAGACGCATCGACCAATAACATGTCATGAAGCGACAGCAAACTGAAATCTATTACAGAATAAAAAAAACATGTAAAACTGTCATTTGGTTAATGTGTTGTCACGGTAACATCAGAGTTATTGATCAGACACCAATCCGCTGGTTTCAGTGAACCCGTCAGACAGCCAGAGGAATGATGGGATGTCTGCAGGTTGTTGATCTGTGATTGGTTGTTGATGAGCAGCTGATGTTGGAGCCTCCTAGATGTCCAGCTGATCGGAGGCCTGCGGGAGGAGGAGACCAGACGGAGGTCAGAGATCATGATCAGCAGAACAGGAGGGACGTTACGTTTCTCTGAATGACCCTGAACACAACACAAACCTGCCTGTCTGAATTAAAGCTGGTTTCCCTTCAGATCTCAGATCAGTCTGAAGGTCCGTCTGAAGCAGCAACAAAACTAAAATCTTTTTCTTCGTTTCACAACGAAAAACAAAAGCTTTTGGTGTCAGATTCAAAAAACGGCCCGTTTTTGTTTTTTGGCAAATTCCTGCTATCGTTTTTCCTTTCTGAATAAAAAAGGTCTGAACTTCAGTTGGGAGACTAACAAAGTCAATAAAAGGCAGCAGTTTATAGTTTATTAAAACTAGGTGTGACTGAAGTGAAAATAATAAAAGAATAACTCTGTTCTGTCAGATAACATGAACTATGTGATGGGAAGTTCAGGATAGCAGTTATATTATTGTTTCTTTATACTTGCTATGTGGCAGCTCGACCAGCAGAGGTCAGTACCACCTGACTAAGAAGCACCGCTACCACCGGAGACGCTGCTGTCCTCCGGCCTCAGACCTGCACGGGCTCAACTCCGGTCCTAGGACGAGTCCCTCAGAGTGACTCCACTTCTTTTCCTTTCCACAGGTACGAACAGGTCTGAGTGCTGCCTTTATCTGATGGTTCATCAAACAGATTCCAACCTGAGACAGGCAGTAACTGATCTGAGAGCTACAGGAGAGCTCACCAGGTTTCACACACACGTGGGCCTGCAGAGCCGCAGGGAACAAAGCAGCGTGCGAGATGTTACTCTGCAGGGCTTATGTTTGAGTTTCTAACAGTGACGGTGCCGTTAAAAGCTGCAAGGCAGTTCTGCACACCCAGGGGTTCTTTACGCCGGGGACGAGGGGGGACGCTGGGGTCTCCACCACATTTTGAAAGCATTTGTTTAAAATGTTCACCGACAAATGAAAGTACTTTGAAAGAGGTTTATTTGCACAATAAGAAAACATGCAAAGTAAAAATAGAAGAAACAAACGTCTAAAAACAGCCAGCAGCTGATTACGGTTTGATATCCGGTTATATTTTTATAATTTATCTCTCGCCAGCTGGTGTTTCTCTTTCTATAAATAAAGACACTTCCACCTTAAAATGTCTCCAGACTGCAGGAAATGAAGCTTTTCATGCTCCACTCTCATATTTCAGCACCGAATATTTATTGAGTGATAAAAATCGACTCATCTGGTTAAAACAAAAAACAATTTGACTGAAGTTCACAGACCTTTTAATTCTTTATTCAAAAAGGGAAACGATAAAATGAATTTCCAAAACCCAGAAACGGTTATTTGGATTTGTCTTGTGACGCCCGGGTCGGCTTCCTGCTGGCAGATTTTCATTTACGAGTCTAATAAAGTTTATTTGGGTCAAAGCTGTGACGAGTCTTCTTCAGGTCGAGTCAGTCAGGAAACAAAACATGCTGAGTGTTACCGTGGAAATGGAAAAGGTTACCGAGGTTACCCTGTTTGAAACGTAACAGCTGGGGAACTATTTCAATTACTTTACCAAAGTTATGTAACTAATTACATTTAATTACTTTGTGATTCCTTTTGTACATTTTAATGAGACTACAGGAGAACCAATCAGCTTCAGCCTTTGCTGAGCGCTGTGGCTGGAACAAAGAAGAACATGCAGAGCAACTGAACGAATGTGATTCGACATAAAGCTGTTTACAGGAAATATTCAGATTAACCCCCAAAGATCCTCAGCATTTTCATCAGTACCTCTCTCTATCTCTTAGCAACAGTAACACTACGTGGAACACTGCGGACGGGTCAGAACAGGCTGCGAAACGTTCTCCAGAGAACTCATAAAGATCTCTGACAGGAAGCAGAGCTGCTGTAACTCTCCTCAGGGTCAAAGGTCAAACTGCAGAGGAGACACTGGATTCTGTGACTGAGAGGAAAGAGGAGCTGGTTAAAGTGCTTCAGTCAGTTTAACCCCTGAGTCACACCTCACAGGCTGCACACAGCCTGCAGACAGCACTCAGGGCTCAGCACCAAAATAAAAGCATTGAATCTTTATTTGTAATTAGAGTAAATATTCCCATGAAAAGACTTCTCAGTTTGTAAACGCTCATTTTGTAGAAAGTTTGTCCAGTTTGATTTAAATGTAAAATTCAAACAGCTAATAGTTTTGTTTTAGTAATATTTGATTTGTCTGAATGTTTGAAATGTAGGATTTATTCGATTTACCCGGCAGAGCCTGCACGACGCAGGGAGCTCAACCTACTCAGAGTTAATTCGGGGTTATCAGGCAAACTCAGAGTAACAAACTGAAACAAAAGGTGGACCAGATGTTGGTTAGCTGAGTCTGTGTTAGCTTCATTGGAGCACGTTTGCATAATAGAGGCGTGTTCGGCCGTGAGCGCATGCTCCGTGTTTCCCCTGAGAGAAAAGGGCACGCTGGTAGTGTCAGGATAGGAGGAGTTTAACGTTAGCGCCTAAATCTAATATCGTGGCGGCCGACAAAGCCGGGGAGGCATGTTGGCATCGCATCGAGAAAATCTAACCATCTTCACAGTGCTGCAGGATGTGATGCAGACCCAAGCTGACTGCATCATCCACTGACCTGTTAGCCCTGTAGGCAAACTACAGGGGGTCCAACAGGGGGCCTGTAATGTCCTTCAGGTGGGCCAACACCAGTCCTTCAAAGGACTTCATGACTACAGATGTCAGGGCGACAGGCCTGAAGTCATTCAGTCCAGAGATGGAGGGTTTTTTGGGGACCGGGATGTTTGTGGAGCGTTTGAAGCAGGAGGGAACTTCACACAGCTGATCTGTTGAAGGTCTGAGTGAAGACGGGGCCAGCTGGTCTGCACAGATTTTCAGGCAGGATGGCGAGACACCGTCAGGTCCAGGAGCCTTCCTGATCTTCTGCCTTTGAAAGAGGTGGCTCACGTCCTCTGCACAGATCTTGAGTGCAGGTTAGAGGTCAGAGGGGGTGTTACTGTGGACTAACCTACAATAAAAGCCATTCAGCTCGTCTGCCAGTCGTTTAGTACCAGCAGAGTTGGGGGATGGTCTCCTGTAGTTAGTGTTTACAGGCCTTTACGGGTCGCTGGCTGTGAAGCTGTTATTTAGCTTTCCAGCGTAGCGTCTCTTTGTGTCCCTGGTCTGGTTACAAAATGTTGCAAAATATTCTGTGGACATATGAAGCCAAAGTTGAGTTGTTTGGAGGGAAAAACGTCAAAATCTCATCACATGAGTGAAGTATGGTGGAGGGGGCATCATGGTTTGGGGCTGCTTCTCTGCCTCAGGGCCCGGACGGGTTGCTATCATCGCCGGAAACATGTCTTCAAATTTATCAAGACATTCTGCAGGAGACTGTCAGGCTATCTGTCCGCCAGCTGAAGCTCTACAGGAGTCGGGTGATGCAACAGGTCGACGACCCAAAGATTATTGCTGAACTGCAACAGATTTGTAAAGAGGAACGGTCCAAAATTCCTCCTGACTGTTGTTCAGGTCCCCCCCACCCTGCTCTATCCTCAACCACGTGATGAAACTAGTAAATATTATAACATTAACCACTTCATTTCTTGCATCCTGAACACATTTTCTGCACCACGTTACGGAGGAAATGTCTTTATTTATATGAAGGGAAACTAAATTAGGGTGACAATTCAAAATATAATGAAACATGATTCAGTAACCAGCATTGCAAATTTGTTTCTTCTATATCTTCAGTTTTGAAGAACAGCTTGAAAACATCTAGAAACCTTTCAAAAGGTGATGGAGACATTGTGATTCTGGCCTGTCCCCAGCGTCCCCAGTGTAAATGACTCCTGTCTGTAAACACATGCATCATCTGCCGAGGAGCGTCACCTGTCATTAAATCCAAGGCTTCACGTACTTTTGGGGTTCAGATGAAGATCAGATCACATTTTATGACCAATTTATGCAGAAATCCAGGTGATTCCAAAGGGTGCACATATTTTTTCCTGCGACTGTACTTCTACTACACATGAGCAAGATTTCAGGACACGCCCATATTTACAGCTCTATCCAGAGCGCCGGTGACGTGACGAGTCCTGCGGTAGCACTCTTACATGCTGCTGACCAAAGAGGTGGGTTAAAATCTCTGCAGGCAGCCTGCCTCATCTGCCGAATTATGCATCCACCTCTTCAGGTAAAAGCAGACGATTGGCTTTCCAGCAGGAGTGGGCGGGACATGTGCATACAAGCGCCATTTTTGCCGTTCCGGGCTTTTCCCATAGAAGCTATTCAGGGTTCTTTAAGGCCAGTTAATCGTTTGTTATTTTGGGCTACAGAAATAAAATTGACTTGATTTGCTCTCACCTGTCTGCAGGTGGTCCTTAGCTCCGCCCCCCCTGCATCAGTTCCAGATCTGATGGGCAGCCAATCCCAGCAGGAGCAGCAGGCTTAACGGACCAATCCCTGCGGCCTGAGAGATTTGCGCAGAGGTCAGGAGGACAAAGGGAACGAGTTCGCTCTCAGAACTGTTTCCAGGTTATACGACGTGTTTCAAAGAGATTTCTCACCTTGTTCTGTTCTTCAGAGGTGTAGATGTTGGTCACTGCAAGACACAAACTCTGCTGTTAGCACCACACATACTGTCAATACCAGTCTACGTGATACGCAGGTATACGCCGTATACCCACTAGGAACAGTCAAGGATTTCCGTATATCTACTTAAAATAGTGAGATGACACGTAACAACATCGTCCCTTCGTTATTTTATCATGTCTTTGTTTGGGGAAGTAACCTCTTTAAATATGACTAAACTTACTAAACTACTTTTGGTCAGGTTTAGACAGAAATCTCACCACGAATCCACACAAATGTTCACTTCAGCACCTCAGATAAAGAGCAGCTCACAGTCCCAAACAGATCAAGTCTGCGCCTCAGATTTTAGATGTTATTTTGCAAAACTCTTTCAGTTATTTACCGCGACTCACAACACGAGATAGCATCACATCAGCTGGGAGGAGTTCACTAACCCCAACTCCTTGTTATCAGTTATACATTTGTTTTTCACTGTGTGATAAAAATGATGTGAAGCGTGAGAACGTGTGAACATTGTCAGCTGTGTGAGCCACGCTCAACGCCTGAGAGTTGGCAGCTCTGGTGTTACATTATTTAAAGGTTAGGCAAGAAGAGTTTTGCTAGTCTGCCTGTTAGCTCCTCACCTTCACCTGTCAGACATACCTGGTGCTTATGAAAACATTTTTTGGCCACTGATTCCCTGTGATTTTATTCTTCTCTGTCTGTTTTGGCTGCTCTTTTTGGGCCCCTGACAGCCTGCAGTGTGACGACCTTTCCCACCTGTAACTGTCATTGGATGTCAAAGTCTTTGCGTAGTCGATAACACACAGCCTAAACAGTCCTTTTGCATGCTCTCTATTACATGTACATGCATACTATTAGTGAGGGTAGTGGCGTTTATGGGACGTCACGCTGGGACAGGGGAGTCTGAGGCTGGGAGGGAAAAATCACAGTATATTTACTAGAAAAAACTAGACTACAGCACTGGTTAATACTGCTGCAGAGACGACTGCTGTCAGAACTGAACTGATGCTGCTGTCAGAACTGATGCTGCTGTGTGAACTGATGCTGCTGTGTGAACTGAACTGATGCTGCTGTGTGAACTGAAGCTGCTGTGTGAA
>JAPMOB010224375.1:0-28606 GCA_029875015.1 Lepomis gibbosus
AATTATATTTCAGTTTTCATAAGTCTGACAACTGGTTGTTAATGAAATGGACCATGGAGCTGAGGTTAATAAAGTAAACTGGGGATGTAAATGAGTCCTTTTAAGCTAATTAGCAATTTTCTTTTGGATTTTAATGTGCAAATAAAATGCTTAGTAATTATTCAGGGATCCTGTATAGAAAAAATATGATGCATCGATAATCGTTTTATAATCGAATTGAGCCCTCTGAATCGTAATCGAATCGAATCGTGAGGTGCCCAGAGATTCCCACCCCTAGTGTGTATACGATGTACTCTTCGGAGAGAGAGAAAAAGACTAATTGAGTGAGAAATCGGGGTGTAGAGTCAAGTAATCACAGTACATGTAATGGTCTTGACATAATATAGGCTTCAGCTCGGAAAGGGAAAAAAAGCAGAAGGAACATTGAAACGGGTCACATGTAAACACAAACACACAGATGGCCAAGGAGGCAGTGTGGTTGATTGAGAAATTCCGTAACTGTACTTCCTCAGTCAGAGCCTCATTCAGCGTCTGTCCAAATGACTTAAATGAGTTACTGTTTTCATTCATTTCAAATACTAAAGTCTCTGTCATCCATTTAAGTGAAATGTGGAACTGATTTAGTTACCTTTTTATTGATTGCGCTCCACTCCTCTCTCATCACTTTCTCTCTTCACTTTAAGTTTTCCTTAAATTTATGCACTTAGTGTTTTTGTTCTTGATTCAATCAACTGTTTCACCCCAAATGGAACGGTTACCCCATCGTCCTTTGAGTGAACTGTGGCCGCCCTTATCTATTAAGATACTCTATGACTGGTTGATTGCCAGAGATTCTTTGCAGGCCCATGTAATCCAATTTGGACTGTTTAAGATTGAGTACAGATAAAATCAGACTTTTGACTGTGCTTTCTCAATGTTTGAAGTGTTTCAAACTTTCTAATTCAAAGAACTGCTGTGACTGTTTGCCAGTTTTGCCAGCTTTAGTGCTTCAGTTTTTGCACAACAGTCCACATTATCTTGATTTGCCTCTAATTGCATTTCCATATCTCTCCTTGTTTGTCCCTCAATCATCTTTTTTTCTCTTTCTAAACTGTCCATCCTTCCGCTCTTGTCTCCAAATGGACCCCTTTACCCCCTACCTCCTCTCCAACCATCCATTTTGCTTTTCCTCTTTCTTTCTCCTTTCAACCTTCTTTGTCTTACAGCAGTGATTCTCAGCCGGTCTGGTTACTGCAATGAATGGTAACACTATACATCCAACCAACACCACCACAACAGCAGGAGGAGGCCCAGGCGTGGCAGCGCCCCCGAGAGGCTGGAGGGAATTCTGCGAGCTTCACGCCATCGCCACAGCCCGGCAGCTAGCCGGACACTACCGGAGCTTCGCCAGAGAGCGGCAACAACATGACGTGCTCCCACCAGAGACTTTTTCCAAGCAGTTCACCGACCTCTTCCAGCAGCACTTCTGCTGCGAGGTTGACAAAGATGGCACTCCACTCAGCCCGAACACATGCTCCAGCGGTAGTGCTGCCTCCACCACTGCGGTGGCCCCTACCCATTCATCGCAGGCTGTGATTAGTCGATTTCGGATCACATCTTTGTCTGGGGTGCAGGACTACCGGGAGGCGGGCCGGCCAAGTGGAGGAGCTGCTCCGTTTACTGTGGTGTCACCAAAAGTGGAGCCAGTGGTGGTGAGTCGGGAACAGGAGCAGCCGCTGCGATGTGCAGCGGCAAACTCCTTATCAGGAAACCCGCCGGTGCTCAGAGGTTCGACTCGTAGTATTGGCAGCGGGTCACTGCTGATTCGTAGCCGTAGCAACGAGGAGATCTCTGGCACTGATCGGCGTCAGGTGTCTGAACGGTACTCTTCGGACTCCTCAACCTCCAACCCTGGACATGCTGATGTCACACATTTCTCTGTCCGTCAAATCCGGGACACCGTGAGACAGCTTTTCAAGAAACGGCCCCTCCCCAGCCCCCCCTCATCCCAGGACCTGTCTCCTAGCAGCCCCAACCCCACCACCACCAACAACAATGTCCCAAATAATGTTGAGAGAGCTGGTGGGAATTCTTCCACAAATGAGGAAGTGTCATCCTCCTCCTCATCCTCTCACTCTTCCTCCTGTCTGAACTCTGAAGCCATGCCTCCAGCCTCTTCACATATGTCTGTGGCAGGGGTAGCCTCTCACTTCCTGGATCGTTTACGCTGGTTACGCAGTGGAAGCATGAGGCAGAGGAGGTCAGAGGTGAGCAGCTGCTGTAAAGAGGGCCAAATGAGGTACTTGCAGGTGGATGACACTATCTCAGACTCTCAGCCCCGCTGGCAACGCTGCCGCCTGCTGGTCAGGAGGAACAGGGATGCTCAAGGTGGTGGAGGAGGAAGAGGAGGAGGAGGGGAGAGGTACCAGTTGGAGCTCTATGATCCTCCAAAGGTAGAAACATTTGCTCATCCTTACATTTATAGATATATTTATATAAACCAGCAAATTGGATATAGATACACATTGTGGGTGAAATTGTGGTTATACATTATACATCCATTCTATATATCATTTACCACACTCTAAAAGCACATACTGTCTACCTTATTTACTGTCTGTCTTCAGGGTTATTTTGATAGATAAATTTAGCATTAGCAGTTGTCTGCACATGCTATCATACTCTCAGTAGTTTTTGGATGATGGATCAAGTGTTTTATAATATATAACATGTGGTTATCATACTCTTCATTGGTTAATCAAACACATTGACATTGCAGTTTGAGGAGTCTGTCAACACTTTTACAGACACCTCTTTTATAATCGTGTTCTTTGGAGGAAAATGCTTTTAGGGCCGCAGGGGATTTTTTTTTTTTGCTGTAATAGCACCAGTGGTCACTGAGCAAAATTGAAAACAAGGCTGAGCAGCAGAAAGGGGGCCTTAAAGAGACAGGAGCTAAAATGGCTTATTGAGTATGAACATAATAGGTTTCCTTTAAGTACAGGGTCAAACCTAGACAAGTTAATTTATTGATTTATCACCATTTTACTTGTAAAGCTAATCTAAAAACAAAAATATATATTATATTTACAATATTTAATGATTTTTAGGAATGTTGACATTTATTTGAGCTGAAACAAACAATGTTCCACAACACTGCACATAAGCAGCTTCTAATCATTGTCTGTTGCTGTTCTTAGCACAGTAGATGCCTCCTTTCATAGGATGTTACCCTGTGTCTCACAGGATCTTGTGTCTGCATTTTGCAAATGTTTGTTGAGCTTCTTCTCAGAACTCTGCACAGCACTGAAACATTTAACAGCTGGCAGGTCCCTCAGCTTGTGCAAGATAGATAATTCTGGAGATCTGTGTGTGTTCATCAATAAGATGTACAGAAGCCTTTAAAGGGTTGGTTAATGTCAGTTTGCCAGGTTGTGTCACAAATGCATGCATACATACTCTAAATTAACACACACACAAACACAGGCAGAAAGGCATTTCCTGTTTCCAGCTGTTTTAGTCACAGGGGTTTCCCCCCTCCTTTTCTGAAATCATCTCTTTTCTCTGTGTTTGTTTTGTTTTCATAAATAATATTTTGCCACGTCTAAGAAGCATCTTTCGGTGTACAGTTTGCCACACGACAAAACAAGACCAAAGCAGTGGTGACATTTACTGTAGCTTTGTGTCTGTGTGATGTTATGTTTGTTTTCATCACATTCGCTGATTGATTTGTCTCTTAACTGCAGCTACAGAGTGTGCTGTGATGTTGAGCAGGCTTTGGTGTTAACCAAGCTCAAAAAGCCAAAGAGTAATTTTACTAGTCTAGTCACAGCTTAGACTAATGAAAACTAATCAGAGCATTACGTCTGTTGTTCCCTTGCATGCCGAGTAGCAGTGTCACTGTTAAATCTCTATGAAATGTTTCCTGCTGAGAACCTTTTAGGATGGTGGAAGAGATTGTCATGTTGTTGGACGTTTAACCTAGTTGACAAATCTAGAAGATATTGAGTTACTGTTCCTATGAGTGTAGACAGATTTAATCTGTCTGTGCCTGTCACACATTTCTTTATAATACAGTCATTTTCATGCATTAATGTATCAGCCTCGCCCAGTTAGTTATTTTTGTGCTTAACTACCTCAAAGATTCTGCAGTATTCAGGTCTTCTTTTAGTCTTTGGTGAGTTGATATGCCTCCTACACTATTTCCTGTTTGTTTGGGGTTTGCTTCAGCCAGTGACAACTTTTCTTCTTATTCCTTTATGATTAATACATCAACTCAACAATCAGAAAATATTTAAGTGTCACATATAAGATATATTTCTCATAGTAACTTGCATTTTTAAGTTTGCAACAAGAAAGATTCAGCTTGCTGTCCCCTGACTTTGCTTGACAGCTCACCACAGCACAGCAGGATGTCTTTTTCTTTTTCTTTCTTTTTTTCTAATATGTATGCTTGGCTCCCCAAATGAGACCTCATGGCATATAACCCTGCAATAATTCCAGATGGGGCCAGCTGCAAGGCTGCATGTACATGCACACCCAGTCCCCCAAGATCCCCAAACCAGTAATCACAGTGGCTAAGTTGACTGCTGTCCTAGCCTCCGCCATCTATAAGGTCACTGGAAGCTGAGTTCAGTCTCTTCAGGGTGTGTGTATTCTGGCACAAACAGAGGTCAAAGAAAAAAAATAAAGCGTGTGTGTGTGTCTGTGTGTGTATGTGTGCTTTTAGTGTTTTATATTTAGCAGCCCTCAACCCTTCAGCCAGCTGCAGTTCTAACCATGTGCGTGAGGTAATTCAGTTGATGATGGAGCCAGAGCTGCTTTTGTGTGAGCGTGTGTACACGTGCATGCATATATATCTGAATAGGAAAGCATTGGCAGGATTTTCCTGGCTGATTGCAATGCTGCTCAATTTGGGCCACTGCATTGCTGCTCTGAGTGATCCCCTACTCTGTGTGTGTGTGTGTGTGTGTGTGTGTGTGTGTGTGTGTGTGTGTGTGTGTGTGTGTGTGTAATCTTGGCTGGGCAGAGAGTTAAGGCCCTGACTATGGCCTTAAAAGGAAGGACAGCTGTGGACTTGCATGCACACATTTTAACATACACAAGAAAAAGCGTGTCGATTCGCTAAAAGAAGTAACTGAAACACACAATATGTTTGGGTTGCTGTGTTATATATTTTGTTGGTGCAGTTTCTTTTTTGTGGATGTAAATTGGGGTTTCACACATCTGTGGCCTCTTTCTGTGACTGTGTGTGTAGGTGTGTAAGCATGCATGCCTGCACGCTGCATACATATATCAGCTGCACAGAAAATAATAATCCATGGGTAGGGTCATATGTATTTTTATTTATGTCTTTGTGTGAGAATGTGCGTGTCTTTATGTGTGAGAAACAGCAGTAATATCAGTGAGCTGATTTAGCACAAAAGAGGAAGCTGCATGGAAACTGATAATGTATTCGCGTGAGAAAGCCCCAGTCAAGGCACAGGGCCCTGTCAGGGCAGAAGTTGAGCTATGTTTTAGATGCAGCGCTAATGTCGGTCTAAACACAGCTTTAACCTGCTGAATTCAGATAGCCTAGCAGGTGAAAGCATAGCTGCATATATTTTTTCATATTTGTAGTCTAGGTGTAAATAACAGCATTTTTCCTGTCCAGGATTTTGCTCTGTCAGCAAATCACTATAAAAATCACATCTGCATACCGTGGTTTGTTTGCTTACTATAAAAAAGTAGAGGTTGTAGTTAAAAATCAAAACAGACAGAATCAGTCTTCGTATGAGGCTAGAGCTTTCATTTATGACTACACTATCTCTTTCATGCTTCAACATTAGCTGTGGACATATTAATGCTATACAGACTCCTGTGATAGTTTAACACTGTAGGCTATAGCATTTATATTGGCAAGAGCAAAAATGGCCCAAGCTAAAGGTATGAAATGGTAAACCTAATGAAGTTAAAGCGAGATTGCAACATTCACTGCATAATTCAAACATGTTTTTCAATAGAAAAGAAAACAAGAATGTTTTTGAAAGTTATTATTTTTTAAATTTATTATAATTTAATTTGTTAGTGATTGGATGCAAAATGATGCCAATTCCCCTTCACAAAAACCTACTGTTAGGAAGATTAATGACCTATTGTTTATACAAGCAGGTTTTAGGTCTGTCTTCTGTTTTGCAAATGGAATGACAAAATAACCAAGTCAAGCTAATGTAACATTTGTTTTATTGCAGAAGTGAATCTTGTCATGTCAGCTGAAACGAGCAGAAGTCTCCATAATGTCCTTGATGTTGTCTGCGACTTAAACCTTAAATTCTCTATCTTGTCTCGGCCTCGAATATCTCGATGAGGACAAACTGACACTGTGACCCGTAAACAATTAACATTCCTATCATTTAGTCCACACGTTGAAAAAACGTAAGCGACTGTGTGGCATTAGTTCTGGTATATCGCTTACTTTTCAGTATCTTAATGTGCCGGTTTCCTTAAGTCTTGGAGCTATCTCATAACCCTCCTCAGCTTTGACTCACTCTCACCCGAGGTAGTTGTTTCTACTTTTCATTTCATCTTTCGTTCAGTAGTCAAGGTTACAGACAAGGTTAGCATCTTGCCAGGAAAATCGTGGTATTCTGTCTTCCAGAGTCAATTCCCACAGACTGCGACAGTCTGATGGCCAATATGTTTCCCCAGACCTCCTGTAGACTTCATCTTAATCACACCCCTCTCATCTTATCCCAGCTGTGTGTGTGTGTGTGTGTGTGTGTGTGTGTGTGTTTCTGTGTTTGTTCCAGCCTTAATCTTTCCCACATGGTTACATTTCATGCTTGTGTGTACGTGTGACTACACTATGTATCATGTTGCTCTGGGAGATTTGTTCCTCTCTGTCTGTATGTGTTTGTGCTCTCCCTCTCTCTCTGTGCATTCGCACACAAAATTTTAAGTATGTTGGCATGTATGTTAAAAACTTTGTCTTCGCCTTTCTGTCTCATCAGGGTCATGTGGTACCTTATCTTGAGCTTTCAGTTAGCAGAAAATCTAAGAATTTCCAGTAATAGGCCATCTTAAAAGGCCAAATGTGGAGTTAAGCGTCATTAAACCAACAAAATTGCAGTTACAGTTAGTCAAAATGTGTTTGAATATACAGTATGTGCTTATGCGTATTCACATTTATTTTTACACTTTCTTTTCTCTGCATCTATGCTATGTCTTTCTTTCAGTGCACTTTTTTGTCTTTCACTGACAGTAAGACAGGAGTTTGCAACATCAGTGGAAAATACTTTTCCAACAACCAGACTCTGGTGTCCATCTGTTCTGTGTTACTTGTGTACTTGAGTCTCTCATATGGCAACATGCAGCGTTAATTTGGCTCTCGTTCCATACCACAACTAAAGCTCTGAACACATGGGCCCCAGTCAGCTGAACCAGAAACAGAACGAAACCAACCAAGAGACACAGGAAACGCAACAGCAGGAGAGTTGAGGAAGACAGAAAGTGAAGTAGATAAGCCAGCAAAGAGGGGGACGTACAGATTGAGATCAAGGTTTCTGTAGGTCCGTGGCAAGTTTCAGTGTTTGATTTTTATTTTATTTTTCTTCTTAAGGTCTGCAAACATGTAAGAGTTCTTACATGTAATTTTTCCTTGGGAGAGACTCCCTGGTTGCACACAGTTAACTATTAATATTTGTATTGTGTCATGAACTTCCAAGTGTCCAGTCCACATGGACTTGCAAGACACCAAAAAGTTACTGTTGCAGTGGTGATTCATATATCAGACATGAACATAACTTCTTACACAACTTTGTCTCATGTCCCATGCTTTAAATAAAATCAGCCACATAAAGGCAGTAATACATTAAATTAGTTAATCTTCAGTCTCACCTAAATCACATTAAGTATTTTCTCTTCATGAAAACCAGAAAACCTGTATAGCTAATAGTAATGTACCTGAACGTAACGTGAGATCTTTGACTTCTGCTTAAATTCTGTAAGGCTCTAAACTGTAGTTGTTTTTCATCAAACCTATTGTATGGTTTTAGCCCTTCAGGTTTTTAGGATAAAGCTGCTTTGAAAGTTTAGGCTCAGGTAACCCAAATCAGTTCAATTCAATTACATATATTCTCACACCAAGCCAGCATGATTTATATGAGACTTTTACTATTACTGCTCTGTTCTTCTTCTCTTTGGATTTAACTAAATAATATCTTCCTCTGTGTATCTGATGCTAACCCAACACGATCAAGGTGAATTTAAAACTTCAGTGACTCTGGATGATAATTGCAATGCATATTTGAGATTTTGTTTTTTATGGCAACCCTAGAGTCTTTATCAACTCAACGATCATATGAACCAATTTGAAAGACATAACTTGGAGTGACTTGTAGAAACTCTTTTACTGCAAAATGTAAACCAACCTTGGAAGTAAACGTTAGGGCTGAAATAACTGGCGGATTAATTGATTACAGACACTACAGTCCAGGGACTGACAACAGAAAGTTAATTGGAAACTACTTTGATAATAGATAGAAACTGAAGTTACAACTGCTGCTTGCTTTTGGTGGCCGTGGCCAAGTTGACAGCCCGTAGACGTCCTTGAAGTAGCCACCAATTGTGGAATTGTGCAGTACTTCCAGATGGCCGGTCGGCCTCTGCTGACACCAGTATAGAGCAGAGATTTTCTCTTCAGAGAGAGACAAGACTTGGGTTTCATTTTGCATCATAACAGTCTTGTATCTCACCCACAAAGTCAAATCTTTTCCTCTTTCCAGGGATTGACTTTCATGAAACCTAGAAATTATGCCTTGAAGTAACTGACTGAGTCATGTAATGCATTGATAGATATGTGTGTGGGTGCACATGCATGCTTGTGTATGTGTGTTCACCACGTGTATAATACCGTATGGTGTGAATATCATGCAATAAATCAGTGTGTTCTAACGAGACATATTGTAAAAGTTTGATAAATTATAAAGCATGAGAAACATGTTCTCCTGTGTTTCTGCTGGTTTATTAAACTAGATTAAATTGCAACCAAGGTTCTGCTTTTTAATTTTGCTCTGCTGACCTGCTTGAACGTGTTCCCCACCTCCTTCTAATTTTCCATCACAGGATCTTTATCTTGTATAGCCCGCAAAGATCTGAGAAAAATCGGGATAACAAAACCTCTATTGTCAAGCAGCAATCCTTTTGCCTCTGAGTTAGAAAATTCCTCTGGAAACAATATTTCTGGTTGGTTGGTATGAAGTTCTTGGTTTGAAAATAAATGGCAGTCCTCTGTGGTGCTGACCCCTTATTGAATCTGTCCTGACCCCTGACAAAACAGAGGTCTGCAAAGTTGCACAAGATTCTTGATTTCCTAGCAGCAATGTTGCACTACCATAGAGGAAACAACTGACTTGGATTATCAGTTTCCTGAACCCAAGGTGCCATCTTCATAATGCTTATTTTGTCTAGTAAATATTCCAAAACCCAAAGATATTTTTCTTTCAATCATATCAAACAGATAAAAACAATAAAATGCAGAAACAAGCAAATGGCCTCAGTCTGTACTTCAAAGCACAACTAATGGAAGCAGGCACTTTCTGTTTTCATTATTGGGTAGCTACCTACCTAGCAGGATTACATGAAACCAATGTTGTCCAATACAACAGCCCTGCAACAGATTCTACTTTCATGAAGTTTTTAATTTCAGTTTTTGTTGAAGAGAGCTGTTAATATATTTTAATGGTCATTTTTGCTGCTACAGTTGTGGTGATGAATAATACCATGTTATACTGAGTGTTTCTACTATTTTGTCCACAATAGTTACATCAATAAGAGCAGTATAAAGATTGAAACACCCTCAGTGAAATGCAGTACAATTCAGAAGCACTGTAAACTGTAGCCTCTAAAATGTCTGTCAAGTTCTGTGTGTGTGTTCACCTCTAACAGTTTTAACAAAAACTGAACATTACAACCTTCATCTTCATCAACCTTCTTCCAACTGAGTGTATGTCACAAAGCAGCTGATATTAACATTTCAAAAAAGCCATCATTAATGCAGATCCCTGCTAGATATAACTAGTGTGCAAATCCGATGCGTTGAAAACAGAAGCGATAGTGTTCAAGCCAGATACAGCTGTTCTGTCTAAAATTAAAACTAGTTACACATATCAGTTATTACATGACCTGGAAGCTCTGTGTTGTACTTTTTTAAAATCTGACTCTTGTGTTGCCTTTATAACTCAGATGGTTGGATGTAGAGCTAGTGCTGCCAAGGTGAAGTGTATTCAGTTACTGCTAGAATACATAGTCATAGGAAAGCGCGGTGAGGTGCTTGGGAAAACGTGTGTGCAAAACGAGCATTTTTAATGTGAAGTGAAAACAATATGAAAGCCTGAAATTATATGACAAGAACTTGAATCAATGAGCACAATCTGGATCAGTAAAACCTAAAAGATACATAGGCTGTGTCCGAAATCCCCTCTCAGTCACTACTCCCTATCCCCTCTGTAGGGAGTTGTATGTAGAGCACTATATAGTGAGCTCACTCGCGTTATTAAAACAACACTTTCGGAAACTACCCCGATCGTTATTTCGGCGACGTTAATTACGTCATTGCCGTCGGATTGTCATTTTTTTCCTATCAGCGCGATGCATGATGGTATATATGGCTTGGTTAGTGACCATCGGTTTTACACTACTTTTCAAAATGCATTCTGGGATACTTTGAGTGGACTATATATATGGTATAATAATCATCACTATACATTCGGACAGCACTACAAAATGGCGAGCTCACTATATAGTCCACTATATAGTTAGTAGTGGGTGATTTCGGACACAGCCATAGTCTTGGTGTTCAGAACTGTGTATCATGCCACTGCATCCTACTCTTTTTCAGAACAAGCGTGAAAAAAAGTGCTTATGTTAGTTTCTTTGACCACAAAAAAATGCTATAATACTTTACCAGAATATGTCATTTGTCCATTTTACTTTGTGGTAGTGACAGTGTATTTACTGTAGTGGAAAATATGAGTGTTCCTCATAGATGATTAATCTTTTTGTTGGGGATGGGTTGGACGCTGGCCATGGAGTTTCAGGTGACATTCTTTTTTTTAATGTATAATTTTGTATTTTTATTAAAAGTCCTCACACACCACACTTGCGTGAAAGTGGGCTTGAGGGATTAAGACTAGAGTAGAAAACCAGTGTTTATCCAAAATCGTCAGTAATGACTTTTGTCAGGAACACCGTGACTCATAGAGAAATCCTACAAAGTTAAAAACCCACACTTCCAAGGAAAGCACTTGGTGTAAATATAACCAAAGGCTTCAAAGAACGACAACCTCTCAGATGTTCTAGACCACATACAGTTGATCACTAGATATTATTCTTTTTCTTCAACTTCTCTCTATGATGGGTTAGGGTAGACAAAACAAAGACCCTTTATCTTACTGGTTCTGGTCTCAATTGTCGGTGTATGATGGTGTATGTTGATGTCCTGTGCTGTAATATGAGATTTAATGTATGATGTTTCATGTACAGATTTGTGACTGAAAAGCCTGTGTTGTGGGCAGAATCCACAGATTTATAGACCAGATCCATCTCGGGGACTGTTTACTTGAACTTCTGTTATGATTTGGTGTTATATAAATACAATTGAAATTGAACCAGAGGCTTGCCCACGCTGTTCTCAGCACAAGAGAACCGCTGACCTTGAATGGGTATGAAGGAATATTTTGAGGAACTGAACTGAACCTGACTGTGGATGAGGCCATCAGAGGACGCTGTGGGGAAGCCTCGCCCATCTCTTGGAAATGACTAAGTTAGTCATCAATGCTCCATGGTGGTTTGGCACTTGAGTTGGGTAAGCTGCAAGGTCTAGATATTGTTGGGCTGTCTTGTGTGACATTTCTCTTTTGTGTGGGGTTTGAGATCAGTGCCTTTTGACTTGCAGAAGTGATTGTTCGTACTCATTTTTATAGAAAGGGGACCAATTATCAGGGTCTGACACTGTTTAGCTATTCAAGGACAGCTGTTTCCAGCCAGGATGTCTATGAGAGGAGGCTCTGGCTTGCGGTCAGACCTCAAATTTCAGGAGGAGCAAGGCTGATATTGTTCTCGTTGTGGAATAGTTGACCTGCTATTCAGCCTTGCAAGTATACTGAATGGTATCATAACTAGAATCAGAATCGACAAAATTGAAACGATACCCAACCCTAGACATGGCCGGGAAGAAGCAATCAGGGCTACCTTGCATAGCTTGCTCCCTCTGCAACTAGATGGGGATAAGATGGATGAATGAAAGATGCCATGACTTTTTATGGTTGGACCATTACATTAAGTGGAAATATTCCTGGATATCATTTTATACACATTTCTGCAAATTCATGGTGCCAGTAGGGACATAAAGGCTTGCTAATATCAAAAAAGAAAATTGACTGAAAAGCAGAGGAAGTTAAGCTAAGATGTGGTGAAGAACAAAGCTCGCAGAGGATACAGTTACAACAGCAGCCAGCTTTTCACATCATTTGTTGCATTTGTTTATATTTGTTGACTTCTCATACGAAGTGGAAAACTTCTCACGCAGTGTTGAGTGTTTTTTTTTTGTTGTTGTTTGTTTGCCTGTGTGTGTGTGTGTGTGTGTGTGTGTGTGTGTGTGTGTGTGTGTGTGTGTGTATTTCAGTGTGACAAATCTATAGAAACATCTAAAGGAAGCAGAGTGGTTAGAGTCATGTGGTCAAGATGTTTGTCAGATCTCTCGCTCTGTCTCTTTCTAGTTCAGTGTCTTTTTCTGCAGAATGGGTTGTCATGCTGTCTGTGCCTGCATTAACAAATACTCAACATCATATTTATTATTATAATATTTAATTGTTCATGCATCTCAAATGTGTGCTCTTTTCCCCCTGTCATAAGGTCTTTGTTGGACTATTATTTCGTGTGTGTGCGCGTGTGTGTACAACCACAGTGCCAGTGCACATGACCTTGCTGAGTTGCATGTGGAAAGCCCCCAAAGCAAAGCTGTTCAACACCATCACCCAACAGTTTTCTCATGGCCTCTGTTCTTCTTATTCATCAACGCCCATACACACCAACACACACACACACCTGCAACACTGGATTACCAACCACCATTATGTCAAGGTCAGAGTAAGGGTAATTGTTGATAATGTAATAAAGTAAAAGTACTCCATTTTTTATTTGCAATACCAGATGGTGTTTGTAGTCATGTAAACAGGTGTGGCACACACAGTCCAACTGTTGTGACTCCTGATGAATGACCATATTTTTCAGTACATGGCACTATTTTTGACAGTGTTTGCTTAAGGTTTTTCCACTGTAAGACTCTCCTTAGATAAACAAAATGGTATCTACACTCAGTTGGTATTAGTCAGCCTACATTCATTGTTATAAATGGGGTGGAAAAATTATAGAAACACCTTCATTACAACGCAATACAACAACAAAAGTGAACATTATAATCTTCATGAAGGCAGGACTGGGTGTGTCTGTTTCACCTGTCTCAGAGCCAGAGTTTCTGGGGCCCCAAGCAGCACTGATAAATATTAAAATTGTACAATTTAAGATTTAGATGATATTAAAATGAACACAGAAGTCTATTTAGATAATTTTATCGTCTAGTTGCCCTGTAGTGGTTGTAGGGGTCGTCATTTGCTTATGCTTCAGGTTGGCCCTGCTCTAAAATTGTTTCTGATCTACGAAAAGTCTTGGGGCTACAAATACACTTCCTCTGCTTTAAATGTGGCAACTGGTTCTGTGCGAATTCCTCTTTGCACACGCTCTTCTGTTGGTGCTTACACTTACACTATAATACACTTTTGATTATAATATACACACAATATATAATACACTTTTGATTATTGTCAACAAATGGATTACTGTGTGCATGTAAACTGACAAAATCTGGTGCAACTATCCCTTTTAGTTTGACCTTAGAGGTTTTTAAAAAGCCTTAAATTTAATTTACAAATGTCTTGAATTTTGTTTCTTTCTTGCCGTAGGCAGTAATATTAGTTTTAAAATGTTGTTGCGGTGCAGATAATAAGTTAATCGTGATTTTTTTAGCTTCTCAGATGTGACACTTTTCAGTTTTTTTCTTGTCTTTGTCATATATGACTGTTAGTTGGACAAAACAATCCAAATTGAAGACATCACTGCGGACTTTGTGAAATAGTGAATGTTGTTTTTTTTCCACAATTTTTAAGCATTTCATAGACTTATACAATTAAAAGAAAGTAATCTGTAGATTAATCTATACTAAAAGATAATTGTTGGTTGCAGCCCTAATGTACTTAATTGTAATAATTGTAGTATTTATTGTGTCAAATGGTTTTCCGTCATACTTTGACCATTATAATTGTGGAAAACATATTAAATTTCATTCATTCACTTTTCATGGACGTTAAAAGTGGGTTGGATAAATTAACCCTGCAGACGTCCTGTGTGTACATTTCTGTATATCTTTACTCTCTCCTCTTCTCTCCATGCTTTTCCACTGACTTCTACTTAGCAGGGCTGGAGATGTGACTCCGAATGAAGCTAAGCCCCCTCTCCTCATTCTCTCCGGGCAACTCTTTAGCCTGGTTTCCATTACAGGGCCAAACACAGCTAACATTTATTCATTATCTGTGCCTCTCAGTTTCCTCCAAAAGAAAAGACTTTTTTTCTCTTTTTTTTATTCTGTTGCCAGCAGAGATGATTAGTCAATTGGGCTGTAGCTTCTCACTAAGCAAACTGTGCCTTTTTATCCTGTGTTACAAACATTTAGAGAGTTTTCTCTGCCCCTGGCAAGTCTCACTTGGCTTTGACTCTTGTGTGAAAAATGTTATCTGGATAGATCTTCTTCCCTGTATAAACCTGGTTCTGGCTCAGTGGTACCAGGAACTGTAGTCAAAAGGGGCAAAACTGCACAGTAAGGCTTATTCAGAGACAATGGTGTGGCACAGGGGCAGAAGGGAAAGGAAGGACAAGAGAAGGTTTTTCTTTCCCAACTTCTGGGCAGGTGCCAGAAGTCTGTTATTGTTGTTTTAAAAATCAGCCACAGATCAGGCAGATTACATATTTATGCCTTTCTGGAACCAGACCAGTATATCAACAGGCAAATAATAGGGCTGCACGATTAATCTAATTGCAATCGTGATGTCGTCATGTGCGATTACATAACCGCAAAACGGGTGCGATTTAATAAAACAAAGTGTGTGTCACTCTCTTTTCTGTGTGCGCTGCAGTTTGCTCATTATCCACGCCCACACTGGGCTCTCGCATGTGCCTCTAAAAACAAATAGGCCTACGTGCAATCAGAAAAATTATTCATAAGCAGTGTGCCCAGACAAAAACATAGTCTCTTTGACAGAGACAGAGCAACGTCGTCAGCAGCTGAAGCGGTAAGACAGAGGTAAACAGGGAGAAGATAAGGAAGCTTTGGGTTTGGCTAGCAGACCATTTAACGTTAGCTGTATTGATGCCTTTTGTTGTTCAACATGTTCAACATAAAGCCGATGTGCTTTTCAGTCACTTTTCGTCAACTGACCAATCACAGCCTGGATGAGGCGGCACATTAAACAACACACACTCTCTTTGTTATGTTTTACATCTGTTTTACTACTTATTGATATGAATATTGTTTATCATTTAACTTTGTTCAAGTTGAGCAATTCAAAATGTGATTTTTTTTTTTTGTGCATTTTCCTTTATAATTAAGCAAGTAGAATGATTTTTAAATGTACTATATAAATAAAGCTGACTGACTATTACCATTTGTTCAATTATAATCAAATCGCAATATTGTTCACAATAATCGCAACATGACTTTTTCTCTGATAATCAGTGTCACGTTAGTGTTTGTTGTCCTCTCTCACGTGTGGCCGTGCACAGCAGATACGTAGTATGTGTTAGGTAGGTAGGTTATAGGTAATGTAGGGAGGGGAATAACAGCAAGCTCATCAGACGTTTCCTAAAAATAAACATTTTTTACAAGTCCCGCACCTTAGGTCAGAGTAAGCCTGAAGTCTTTTGAGGATGAGTCTCAAGTCGTGTCTCAAGTCACTGTGTGTGCGACTTGAATGGTCTTAAACAGTCCGAGTCTCAAACTCGAGTCCCCATCTCTGGTATGAGCCACCAGAGATTAAGATGTTTCTTCATTTGGAAGCATTGTAAATACCTTTTTGATGACAATAAACTAAAAACATGATCTCCAAATAAATATCAGCCTAGCCTTGCTCAAACTGTTGGCAATTAACAGGTTGGTTATTTATAAAACCAAATGACACCTGATGATTCAATCAATTATGTAGATGGTCCAAATAAGCAATATCTGGCCACTGTGTTGGATCATTGATCCACCTCGACACAGGGCTTGACGGCTGACCGATCAACCTTAATTTTAAGGTATCAGTAATTCTCAGATTCAGGTTGCAAAATAACTATTGGACATGTCTATAAAACAAAGGTTTGTTTAACTTGAAATCAATATGTACAAATTGTCAAAATTGTAATCCAAACTCAAATCAAATTGCAATGGCAGGATCTCTTTTTTTTTTTTCCCCCCCGGAACGGGAGCAGACATGGTAATTTACAAAGTAAGATAGAAATTCATAACATAAGCAAAGAGCTAGAGCAGAAAGGGAGTAAATGCTTAACTGAGTAGAAAGAAATGCTGAGGAAGATTACATTTAATACTCTTTTCCACATGTGTACAGGTGCTGAACACACAACACACCCTTAACTGACCATCACACATACACACACACCAATAACTGACACATGCCAAGTCTTACACATGTGAATGAGTTACACACGTGTACAATCTTAGATACACACACATGCAAGCAATTTTCCATCCACTGCAGGGTGAATTTTAACTTAGCACTCTGTCCAGGTTTCATGTCACCAAACTAATAAATGTTTTTGTTTATGGTCATTTAAGCAAAAAATTAAGTTTCCCTTACAGCCTTTGAGTCAGTTAAAGTACTTGGAAACTCAGCTGCACATGTGCAAACAGTGTGTACATTGCTCATGACCACACACAATCACACAATCTGTCACCTTACTCCACCGAATCACCTTTGGGCGGATTAAATTATGTTGCAGTCATCACGAAGTCTTGTCTTACTTGTAGGGTGATTTTATCTTGTACAGATGAATTATATATTATAATGAGATTTAAATTGAATCGCAATGAAACAGTAGTCAGGGTTGAAATTGAATATTATAGTATCACACTGACCTAGTAACATCTTCTTATTCATATCAGCAAAAATTTCTTTACAATAATGTATTTTTTGGGGGGCATTTTTGTGTCTTTATTTGATAGCAACTGTAGTGAGGACACAGGAAATGCGAGAGGAGACAGGAAGTCCCCACCCGGACTCAAAATCGATGACATTCTGACCACATGGTCAACATCCCAGATTATAAGGCTACCAGGATGACATGAAAATAATATCTCATGCAGTTAGACTTAGGTTTACATAGCCACCTTCACTTGTGTTACCTCTCCATTACTGTGGGTACATGTGTAAGTGTGTTTGTGGTGCTTAATGCATAAAAATAACATTTACTTGTCAGTAACAGAGAAAGAAACATGTCTTTCCATAAAACAATGTGCTGGTTACTCAAGACAATTCATAGACCTCACTGATAGTCATTTTCAATGGGACTATTTATTTGCTAGAGAGGAAATATTAGTTGAGTTTTCAAGCGTCAATTTTAATTTCCAAAATGATCTGCATGAGCAGAGTGTCAGTACACACACAAAATCTTGCAAAACATTATTATGCAACTTTACACAACAATGTCTGAATTATCTCCCAATGTACTATTAACTGGTTTAAATATATGAAATAAATATGCAATCAGTTGCCTTTATTAAGTCTATCTTCAGTGATATGAATAGGGTGGACTAAACAATAGAAACACCATTTGGTGTATATTTAACGCAGTACAATTCACCAGCTCCACAAACTGCAGCCTCCAAAATAACCGTGAAGTTGAATCAACATCTCCTTTAAAAAGTTTCACCAAAAACATTATAACCTTAATAAAGGTAAGGCCTTCTGCAGGATTGCTGCAATAGACAGCTTTAGTTTTTAAGTGTACATAAACAAACTGTCAACTGAGTGTACAGTATAGCTGTTTAAAAACTTGCAATGTTTCAGTAGCACTGGTATGCAGTCCTCTAAAGGTCTTCTGTTTAGCCTCATACACTGTCCTGACTCAGTAAGAGGATTTTATTGGTGTTGGTAAACATTAGAATATATTTTAGGACTTAATAATAATAGTTTAATACAGTTTTTTTTATAATTTAGTTTATTGTCACAACTTGTCATTACAATCATAGGTCAGAGGCTAAATGTTTTTTTTTTAACAAACTCAAAAATATTAGCTCTTTCCCTTCTTTTTTTTCTGCCCTGTCAGGCTTGCTAATTGGTATATTTTTTTGTGTGCAAAACCACAGCTAATTCATTTACAAGGAAGTGCACTCAGTTCTGTGAATCTTGAGTGTGCTAACTTCTGCATGATTGGCTCGTATATCAGTATTTCTCAGAAGTATGCAAGGAGGGCAGCGCAGTGAACTGACACATTTATTCATTACTGAAGGCTGCGTCTCTGACAGCTTCTGACAGGTTTCTTAGAACACACTCATCTCTATCAGTGTTGGTAACCCCACATCTTGTGTTCGGTGTGTGTGTGTGTGTGTGTGTGTGTATTTCCCACATCCTCCATGATGCCACAGATAGAGCGGATTGTGAATGTGATCAGTTCTAGTGATCTCCTGGCTGCCTGTACTCCACCTATAGAGTGGAGTATATGTGTTCAAAGGTGACTGTCGAGTTTTTATCAGTGGAGGTATGTTTTAAAAATATTTTCTTTGACTGTGAAAGAGCCGATCTGAAAGAAAAACACTTCATAAACAGTATAGTACATAAACTAAACCCTTGAAACATAAGTGATCTTACAATTCTGTTAACTTACTGTAAATGAGTTGTGGATATCAAAGATTTTATTTGAAGAATACTGGCCAACTGTGAGATACTTTTTGTATAAAACAGATTCATAGATTCCATTTTTATGCATTTGTATCATGTGATCAAAGGTGCTCTCCATGGAAGTTGGCCTGGCCAACAATAATTTGTATAATTTGAAAATGAAGACCAGAGAGAATCTGTAAAATATCCCTCAGCAGGGCCTTTTAACCTTCCAAAATTAAGAGACCCAGAACAAACCACCAAGCTTTCAAGAGGTTCATACAAGCCTTTTCTGCATTATTAACTGTTAATATTCTTGTTGTTTTTTTACTTACTCTTAAAGGACATGCAGTGTCTGTTTTGGAACTTCTGATAATTTAGAAGTAAATGTAGCTATGTAGGACAGAAACCTCACAAGTTGTGAAGTGTGTAAGGAGCATTCCTCAAAACCAAATTGAATGTTTTCCCAATTAATCAGGATTCTGTGCATGAGGACTAACATTTGGCAATCCTTACAACTGCACATTGCAATTCTGATTTTGGAAGATGTTAACCACCAATGCTTACTACTAACTAGGCTTTAGATCTTATGAATTGCTGCATATTTAGAAAGAAAAGTGTTGCCATCCTGTCATGAAGGAAACCAGGGGTGAGCTGGGATCAGAGAATCTATTTCTGTCCCAACAACTATGGAGGAAGACCTCGGGAGTGTTCATCTATGTGACACAAGCAGCAGGTGGTGAAGTCTGGCATTAGAGTAGAGCGGAGAAAACAATGCCAGCTGCTGCAGATCAGTACAGTGTTTGCTGCAGCTACAGCTGTTGTATAAACACATTAAAAAAGAGGAACTTATTTTTCCAGGCAGAGCTACAAGCTGTTCACCTCAGCCAGATTACAAAAATCACCCTTTAACACAGGCTGATTAAAAATGTCAACCACTCATCAAAAGAACTAAACCATAAACATGTGCTAGTCCGTCTTTTAGTTCTTTTAGATTTCCCCAGCCTGTCTGTCACTCAACACCAGGCCCATTTGTTGCTCCTGTGTCACAGCTCATAAATATATATTCTAGATTTTAAATAAGTTTTTAAAGATCATAAAAGAGCTGTTAGTGAAACTTGATTAAATAATATAATTGTTGTTTTCATCTGCAGATTTGGTATGCTGATTAGTATCTGCAGCAGCAAGACGGTGTTTGTGGGGATGGACTAGTACAAACGACAGTGACCATGTTCACCCAGTGCAACAGTCTGTGCATTGTTTTTATGCACACTTTCAAATTCTGCTGTAAAAATCCTGAGAGTAAACACACAAAATGCACTGTAGTGCAGTGTAAACATACTATGTAAGTGACTTGTCACTGAAGAGATGAAAAATTGCAGCAGACAAAAACATTATATCTATGTGGAGCATTGAGGAGGCTGTAATCTTCCACAAACATAAATGCAATATTTTTGTAATCTTTTCTACATCGTTTGTTAATTACGACATCTTGTTGTACCTTCTTCTTCTGCAGTGGTTTAATGGCACCAGGCTGGAGAACACAAACTTCTAATATTCGAATGAAAGTAGTGGACAAACACACGTTAAGTTACATTATCTCGCAGACTTTCTAGAAATTCAGTTTAAATTCGAATGGGAACTTAACCGGTGAGGTTCATTGATGTGTTTAATAGTTTTTGGGCAACAATAGAGCTCTGCCACCAAAGAATAAGCTGTATAAGGAAACAATACTTGATAGTAGGATCATTTTACTGTGAATTTGGGTCTCTTGATGGGGTATGTTGACAATAATAAAAATATGGAATATTAAAGGATCCAGGAAGGAAAATAAACTCATCAGTGATGCCAACCTGAAACCAGGAAGCACAGACGATGTGCTGGTCAGGTCTCCCCTGCCTGATGAGGCCCTGATGGGTGATCCTGTAACTCTTTTAAAATGTGTGTGTTTTGTAGGATAATTGTGCATATACACTTTGCCAAAATCTGTTCAGAGACCAGTTTGAGTCTAAGGTCAGCCCAGCGTGCGTGCACACACACACATGCGCATGCACCCCGGACAGCGTTGGCTATGGCGACCCTCGGAGGGGTAGAGGAATGTTGAGTGTGTCTGTCAGTTGCCATGGCGATGGCCTTGCGAGACAGACCCTGGGAAGATTTTGGACTCCAAACATCCTGTGTGTGACACGTGTGTGTGGGTGTGTGCGCACAAACTGTAGATGCGTTTGTGACTGTGTGGGTGAGAGGTTGCATTTGTTGCAGAGTCTCCCTCAATTTGTCTGTGTGAGCTACTTCCATCAACTGATTATGGCTGTGTGTGTGGTAAACCTGTGTGAAGCAGTTGTTACTTTGAATAGTGAACATGCAGCATTAGTGCCTTTTTTTTCCTTCTTTTTGGATTATTTCACAGGAATAATTCTCATTCATCTAAGAACAGAAGTTCAGTAGCCTTATACATATACTGCACGGTAGGGCAAATGTTATTCATTTGGCACTGTGTCAAAATATTTCAATATCTAATATTATATCTAATATATCTAAAAATTTTGTTACTTTATTTAGATGGTAATGGAGATCCCAACGTTTCTGAAGATGACTTGTGGAAATGTGTATAAAATGATACAGACCATGTCTCATAACTCTATTTGATGATGTGATGCAACAATGAAAAAACACAATCACAGTCAATTAAAACAAGCTAGAATTAGCCCAAAAAGAAGAATTTCACATCTTCGTGATTTACATACACAACATAATAAATATGCACCAAATAGTGTGGTGAAGTAGAGTCCATGCTAAATAATTAATATAAAACATGCAAGGACAGGATTAACAGGACTCATTAATAATATGCCGTAAATATTATTGTACGGGTAGATTCACACATAAATATGTAGGCCATGTGGTCCCTGTTGCGTATCTGCATCTCATATTGACAGTATCAGTGTATGAAGTTGAAATATGGTAGTGAAAGTTGACTCAATCTGAAAAGAACTTGGAGTCAACACTAAAAAGTCATCAGAGGGTCAAACGATCACTGGGACAGATCACCGAGCTGAAAGTTGAAAATATTTTGATCTGTCTATTATAGGACTACAATTAACATGAGTTCATCTGTTCTTTTTTTATTAATAGCTACTTATTTAGTCTATAAAATGTCAAAATATTGTGGAAAATGTCAATTACCACATTCATAAACCCACATTTCTGTATTTCAAAGTGTTTTGCTGAACCAACACACATATTCAATATACAACAATATAAAACCAAACGTAGCAAAATGTAGGAAATCCATTCGAGATTGCATTCAGAGTCATTGAAACCCACAGAACTTTATTTTAGTCAGTAGTCTGAATTTTGGAGAAATTTGTACAGAAAGGTAAAGAAGACATCTAATATATTCATTTGATAAAACAGTGCAACCATTAAAAAAAGCCACAATCTTGGGTTTGAATATTTCACTTATATTGCTTCAACACTGTCAGATATTGTGAAATTAGACTTTTTTCACCCTTTTCATCCTTTGGTATCAAAGGAGATCCTGTTTTTAATGCCACATGTTCCCAGTGGAAATGGGTAATTATAACACAGAGTAACATGTAGTTACTGTGGTAGATTACATATAAACAGGCCAACAGAGTCATGAAACGAGCTGTAAAACACAGTGCTGTTTCCACTTAGTCTTGCTTTGTACTTCTACATGATAAACGGTCAGACTGAAATGCATCTTTTCAATCAGTCAGATCACTTTGTTTTGACTGAAAAAGCTCCCGTCTCTTTTTTTCACAGTTTTAAATCAGCAGTCAGTAACAACTGTACATACAAATCAAAACCTTCCACGTATCACTCCGCTAAGCCCCTCCCACCAAAATCACCTGTGCCCGCTCGCATTGACTCGTCTTCTGAAAGACGCCCCTCCGACGCTTCACAGCCCAGGGCACAACGTCATGCCTCTTTGCCACTTGTCAATACAAGCGCCATGAAACATAATGAGCCCAAAGCTCGGTGTGGAGCCAGAAAGTGATCACACGTGTTTTGTACTGTACACTGATGTCAAAGGAGGCAAAGGATCTTATTAGTCATTTGGTGTCATTTTGTAGCCTCTTTATGGTTGTTTTGCATCTCTTTGTGGTTATTTTGTGTTTATTTGTGGTTGTTCCCTATCTCTTAGTTGTTGTTTTTTGTGATCACTTCGTGTATATTTTTAGTCGTTTTGCGTCATTTAGTAATCGCTTGGTTGTTTTGTGTCTTTTTGGTCATTACAATGCCTTGCCGACAGGAAATGTTAACAGATGCCTGTACTCGGTTCGCCAGTTCAGTAATTAATCCATGCATGATACTAACAAGGCAGCTACCTACCACCTTCTGACTCTGGTAGGGGTGGGCAGTAAAAATAGCTACCCCTGTTTGAGACACTTGAACACACTAACACAGTTCATGAATACTCACTTAGCTTTCCCACATTGCTTGGTGGTGTTGTGTGAGGCACTCTTGAAGGAGTTATCAGAAAATTTAAGAAAGGAAAGGGCAAAGGCCTGCTCTGTGGGTGGGTGGGTGGGTGTGTGTGTGTGTGTGTGTGTGTCCTCTCCTGGGAGTATTACAGAAACCAAAGTTTACAGTAATAGGAAATGTGCTGTGAGCTTGAACTTGCTCCCCTGATGAAGTTGATTCACAGAAATGAGGCCTTTTTTGCTGTTGCTCAACCAGTCAAACATCTGCTGCCTGTTGTTTTTTTCTTCTTCTTTTTTTTCCCTCCACTGACACATATGGTTCCTCAAAGATGATCTTAGTCAGAATCTCATTCACATTAAATTCCTCTGAATGAGTCACTCTGAGCTTGAGTGCTCACTGACACACACAAAACACCAGGTCTCATTAGCTGTCGCACTTCCTGTGTAGTTAAGATGGAGATGGATGATGAAGTTTTAACACACATCCTTTATTCTTCATCCTCTAGTGTTTTGGATTCAAATAGATAAATACATATTCAATTATCAGTAATGTCCGAATAGTTTTTAAATCTTTTCGATTTCAAATCTTCTGTAAGTAGAGCTGCAACTAACAATTATTTTCATTATTGATGAATCTGAGGATTATTTTCTCAATTAATCATATGACCTATACATGTCAAACACTGAAAAATTTCCTAAAGCCCAAGGGGACATCTTCAGATGTCTTGTTTTGTCCGATCAACAGGCCAAAGCCCAAAGATTTTCGGTTTAATATGGTATCAAACAGAAAAAAAGCAGCCAATCCTCACATTCTGAGGAGTTTAAACTAGAGCATAGGGATAAAATAAAAAACTATTAATCCATTATTGAAAGAATTGGCGGTTTGTTTTCTGTAGATAAATTAGTCATTTCAGCTCCAATTGTATATTTATTCATTTAAATTGCAGAGAATAACAAGCACCAATGTTTCCACATGGAATGCACCAATATCGAATTTCAGGACCGATTACAATAACCAATAATTCTCCAAATAATTGTCTCTGCTGGTTCAATAATCAGTTTGTTGTTGTCAGACCATCGGACAGGAAAAACAGGAAGACATATGTTAGTGTTATTGCAGGTTTTAGGTGCATTTAGTGTGTAGTTGTTGTGGACCATTGTCACAGAGTTTTTTAAAGCACTTTAAGAGCTTAGTTGGGGTTCAGAGTTCATTTTTGATCTTCGAAACATAATGAAAGCTTCACAACAGCTTCTCTGTCGACCTTGAAGTGAGGTTGCCGTTTCACCTACTCTTCCAAGAATTAACTCCTCAAATCATCTTTTTTTACTTAGTTTGTTTTCCATTTACTTGCCTCTGTATTGTGACTGAATATTTGCATATCTTACACAATAACAACAGTTTGTTTTTAATCTGTATGTGCATGCACAGGAGAGGTGTGCACACCTTCCCCTCTGAGAATACACTGATTGTATCTTTCTCACTTTTTTCTAAGAATTCCAGTTATTAGAAAACCTGAAAGTTTTAACCTGAATCTGAAGAAGCAGAAACTAATTTCTCTGAACACCCTGAACTAAAATTCAGCTGTTACAGCAATTTGGTATAAGTAGACTCTTCAGTCAGTTCCTCATTCACTGACTCAGATCTCACTAAATGAGTCACATCCCTCTCATCTCTGCGTCACAGTGCTTTTTATTGATATTAGCCACTGTGGTTGAAACAAAGACCATTTAGATTCACAGGGTTCGTTCACGTCACTGGAAAACTGAGGAAATTGGGCGAATAGGGGGTTAATCTATTCTTTTGGTGTATGTAGGATTAACATAGGCATTCCTCAGGCTCACACACTGTCACATAGACTCAGACTCATCCGGTGCATAAAGCCCTGGAATCCGTCCTTCTTGCTCTTTCTTGTGCTCTTTATCCTTCCCTCTCTCCTACCCAGTGCCTTCTCTTTCACTGTCTCGTCTGTTTCCTTTTGCTGCTTCTGCTCTCTCACGCTACTCGCCTCCCTCCACCTTTTTTATTAGTTATTTTTTGATCTGCTTGCTTGCATACGTTTGTCCCATAGTGTTTGGTGTTGGTGAAACTGTAGCATGTTAGCTTTGCTGTGTTTGTTAATGGGAGAAAGTGTATTGCTATTAATGGTTTCATTAAATACATTTTAGTGGGCTCCATCCTGGGCTGGGTAATGATATTTATGATCACTTCATATAATTATATCAGAATAAAGCAAAGATATTGCAGTTCATGGTTAAAATGTGTTGCAGTGTATGATCCTTTTTCGTAGGACTCAGCCTTTTACATGTGGCGGATGCTCTAGTTATTAGTTATTGAGTTAACCATGCTCCACATTGTGGAAAGGAACCCTACAGAGACCTTTATTTAAAGAGTAATATCCTTTTTTGTTTAACCAGAAACATCGCTATATCACTCTCAACAAAGCCACCAGACTCCCTTGATAAAAACATACAGAAACTTGTATATAGATATTGTAACTGTAAACAAATATAAATTGTGTAAAAAGGAATGAATATTTCATCTGCAAAGTACTAGATTTTTTACGAGGTGAGTGGTTATGGAGGGTATATATACATATCTATACACATAATAAGCAGCATGCAGGATTTACAGATGTATGGTAAGTACTGTGTATTTTAAACTAATATATAATTTATAGTTTGTAGGTAACTGCATGTTTTAGTGTTGGTCTACGTACACAGTAGCTAACATGTGACACACAAACTGTTTTTCCTCAATAAAAGTTGCAGACTTTTGTATCTCTACGTGTTTCTATCAGCTGTCACCCAAGCTTCATTTCATTTTCATTTAATTTCATTTGAGAGGTGACTTCTGACCTGACATGCTACCAGCCTGTACACACATGGTTGACCCAGTCATCCATCCGTGTGTGTGAGCGTTTTATGCTGGTGGCCATGTCAGCGCTCGGTTTTGTCTGGGGGCTCAAAGGCTCTGCATCGCTTTATTAGTGACATATGATTAGTTTGAGTGCATGTGTTTGTAGTTGTGCACACGCCATCCTCCTCCTGTTCCAGCTGGGTTTTCAGGTTTACCTGCACGGGACAGGGCTTTAAAGAGCGGCCTTATACCTGTGTGAAGTATCTCCATATGTTTGCTTTATTAGAGCATAAAAGTCAGGGTCACTGATGGTTTTGTTGGTGGTCGGCATACAGTCACAGGAGTTCATGCCGTGTGGCTCAAGTCAAAGAGCTGCCAGGAATCCCCTCATATCTCATTTAATTTCATCAATTACACAGTTTGTTCTGCTGGAGTCGACCTCCTTGGAGCTCTGCCACAGTCTCGTTCTTATGATTCACTGCCATTTCTTTCGTAGAGGGAGGCTCCAGTTTCAGCAGCGCTGAGAATTCACACTCGCACATATAGAAACTGCATGTACTGTACACATGACCATTCACACATTAGCAGTCAGCCATTCACACATACACACAAACACAACAGTATAACCGCACAATAAAATGTGTCACACACTGACAGAAACTAGCACTGCTTTCCAAGCTTTCTGTGGCCCATTTGAAAGGTTTAACGACTCAGTGAATAGTAGAATAGGCAGCATCCATGTTGCACACATGTATATCTGTGGTGTAGTGTGATATTTGTAGCTTTGCTGGTCAACCTTAAAATAAGACGTATTGCAGTGTCACCCTACTCAGAAGTCATTTCCATTCTAGCCAACTCAACCGCAGTAGTGCCAGACATTTGAGGAAAAAAACAAGTTGTGCAGAGAGATTTTTCAATTATTTGAGGACATCAGGCTGGAAAAGGACTAAACCTCTCAACTGAGTAACAAAACTTCAAAGACTGTGTGAGTTTGACTGCTGCACCACATTGAGCCAAGCTTGTTTGTGAAAGCAGAAGGTTGTATGCCAGAAGCCCCTGACTTTAAGCCTGAGCCACAAATTACCTGCAGGTTTAAATGGTTGATTCACCTTAATCACAAAAATCTAATTCTCCTACAGCACTTAGCTCTAAGTGGTAACTAACCATGATAGTTTGGGCTTTATTTGGTAAGGTTATGAGATATCAGTCTCTGAGACGTCCTGTCCATGCCGTAGAGGTGAAATGTTTTTTATTTTGGTCAAATCATTAAAATAAAATAAAAATGTGATTAAAAATGTTTTTAAGCTGCCTGTATTTTCTCACAGACTACCAGCCTGCTGAGAGTTGTTCAGTGTGATGTTGTGAACCATTCAGGGATTTTGGTAGTATCACATGGTCTGCCACCTTAGACATCAGTGGCTAGTTAAAGATTCATTTCATCATTTTATTATTTACACAAACCAGTTTTGGTTAACACTACTGTTGAACACGATAAAAGATAGTTGTTACACACTGCTTTTATTTGTTTATCTGTTTCTACTTTCTTCTTTCTGTTTCTGCACCTTTCATCACGTCTTTATTGTGCTTTTCAGGCCTCCAGTCCCAAGCTGACGACTCACTGCTCAGATATCCAAGAAGTACGTCGTTGCAACCGGCTGGAGATGCCCGACAACTTAAACACATTTGTTTTAAAGGTACGTACTGGTTTTCAACTCAGCTCTGTCTGTTCAAAAAGGCTTCAGCTGTAGTGTGCAGACTCTGCCCACTGTGTTGTTTACATCCACATTGCTTAGATCTTCAACCCTCAATCTATGATTGAAACATGAAGAGGAAACAGGACAATCATTGTGTCATATCATGTCATAACAAAACTCTCCAAATAACCCTCATTTAGGCCTCACAGTGAAAAGGGCTTTGAGTGGTCGGAAGACTAGAAAGGCTCTATAGACTATTTTCCAGTATTCGCCACGTTGTAGTTTTCTCTTCCCAAACAGCAGCTTGGATTATGCCGATTATAATGGACTCAAAAGTTTCATTTGTGGTTAAAAACGTATCAAAATATCCACAGAAACTTCTCACTTCACCAAGTACGTCTCTGCTGTCCATCCACATTCTCTACCAACTATAGAAAATGTATCTTCATCTGTGTAAAAGTCAACTTGTTTCTTTACTGACCACATCAATCACTCACACGCCTCCCCACTCTGTTTTCTCTAACTTTACACTACCAACTACTTCAGAGATAGTGGGTCTGATAGGTCAATCTAAATCTTCGATTTGTCAGTTAGACCCTCTACCTACTCCTTTAGTGAAAGCTTGTTTACCAGCCCTGTCGCCATTGATTACTAAAATTGTTC
>JAPMOB010224376.1:0-39231 GCA_029875015.1 Lepomis gibbosus
TGTGTGTGTGTGTGTGTGTGTGTGTGTGTGTGTGTGTGTGTGTGTGTGTGTGTGTGTGTGTGTGTGTGTGTGTGGTAAGAGACGGAGGTGTAGGTGTGTAGGGAAGAGAGAATCGAAGGGAAAGGCAAGGTGAGCAGATTAAAGTAGTAAACACTAAATAAGAAATATCCTATACAGTCTCCTCCTAGTTGTACATGTTGCCTGCCAATAAATAAACATTGGCAATCGCCCCCTAAAATCCTGAACGGAGCACCTTTAGTTTCATTATCATTTAATCATCCGATTAATTGATAATGAAATTGCCACTCTCTGCTCTGACAAAGGGACAATGGAGTGGCTATATCAAAGACTGAGTTGTGCTAAAATTAAATAGCATCCTGTTGTAACTACTTGATTTGGACATTTTGCTCATTTCCTCCACTAATCCCTTTCATCCAAAATGCTTTGTCAGCAATTGCAAAGAGTCACACCCAATTTGTTGTGTCTGTTATTTAAACAAATGTATAAAGATTTATTATTTCCTTTCCCCTGTGTTAAAGGTTGAAATTATTCATTACTAGAGAGACTATTAGGAAACTAAGAGAGAAACAGGGAAACCTAACATCATCCTACTAAAGACAAGATCAAGATAGTACCAAAATGGATCCAGTGTGTTTTACCGTGCAGGTCAGCACTGAGCAAGTTCCACATCAGTGTAATTACAGCCTGAGACAGCAAAGAGATTGGGGGACCGTGTGGGAAGCCAGTCAACGTCTCTGGTAGTGATAGTGGCGAGGCTTAATTGAATGGTAACCTCAGAGGCTGGGCATGTTTCTCAGAGTGTGCAGGCAGAAAAGGAGCTGAGTGAGCCTCCTTTATACAGTCATCCATCATAGTTGCTGCCAAGATTACAGATTCTGAGGCGAAAAAATATACAGTCTCAGACTGCGTGACTGAAAAAAAGTCAGGGGTTTTGAAAAAGCTATGAAAAGAGAGAATATTTTTGGAAAATCAATTTAGTTGGATTTCCAATTAGCAGTAATTAATTCCACTTGTTTAGGTTTTTTTTTTACCTTTCTGCACTCTCACACTACTCTCACCCCTCTCTGTTTATACAGCTCCAAAAGGTTCCTGGCAGAGTGGCTTCTTTGACCATGGCTCTTTCATGGAGATCATGCAGCCATGGGCTCAGAGTGTGGTGGTAGGCAGAGCCAGGTAAGTGTCCCAACAAAACACTAAACGCAGATGACACACTGTCAGTAACGAATTTGAATGTAGTTAAGGCATTTTGTAGATGTACTCGATGGCCTCTCTTCACAGACTGGGTGGGATACCTACTGGGGTGGTTGCCGTGGAAACCAGGTCAGTGGAGCTGTCAATCCCAGCCGATCCAGCCAATTTGGACTCGGAGGCGAAGGTAAGGGGTCGCTCGATGCATGCTACTTAAGCTGCTAAGCATCTAATACTTTGAACATTTACAGATGCTGATGCACGTTTTCTGATCTATATATTTAGATCATCCAGCAGGCAGGACAGGTGTGGTTCCCAGATTCTGCTTTCAAAACAGCCCAGGCCATTAAGGACCTGAACAGAGAGGGCCTACCTCTCATGGTGTTTGCCAACTGGAGGGGCTTTTCTGGAGGAATGAAAGGTACTTCTGTTTCTGTGACAATCAGGCAGTCTGGGTTTGAGCCGTTCAGTATCTCATAAAAATTCTCCCTCTCAGATATGTACGACCAGGTGTTGAAGTTTGGAGCCTACATTGTGGACGGGCTCAGGGAGTACAAGCAGCCGGTGCTGGTTTATATCCCCCCCCAGGCTGAGCTGAGAGGAGGATCCTGGGTGGTTATAGATCCCACCATCAACCCTCGTCACATGGAGATGTACGCTGACAAGGACAGCCGGTGAGTTGGGCTGAAACAGGGGCAGATTAAGTGTCCTCTTTATTTTAAACCACCTTTGGTCACTTTAATCATTTGTGTCTCAGTGGTGGCGTCTTGGAGGCCGAGGGAACAGTGGAGATCAAGTTTAGGAGAAAGGACCTGGTGAAGACTATGAGAAGAGTAGATCCGGTCTACATGAGCTTGGCTGAAAGACTAGGTGAGTCCTGCGCTTCAAATCCAATCATCCAGCTCCTTATGGTTGTCTTTGTCTCCCTCTGCCTTGTCCTCATTTTAGCGAGGAGCAGTATATCAGGAGGGAGCATGTGAGCTTTGCCTGTCGTTCTTTATTTGGCGTCGATTGTATCATCTTCACTGCAGTCCCCCAGGAGACGTGTCAATCACAGCTTGCTCCGATCAATCACCTGCTCTCCTGCCTCTCCTGCACAGCCTATTGATTTTCCTCCAGGTTCAGAGCAACTGTGGTCCAATGCTGTGTGGCGCTTTGGGCAAACTGGCGGAATGGAGGGTTACTGGGGAGGGTTTGAGAGCTTACAGATTGGAATTGACAGAAATCAGGTGGTGACAGGGGCCAAGGGTTTGGGGGAAAAACAAAACGCTGTTAGCGGGAGTTAATTCTCTGCTGCATGCTCATGTAGAACCTGATTTGATGGGACTATAGGACTACAATGTGAGCATAAAATATTTGGCTTGCACACCTAAACTCACACTGCATATTCAGTACCTGTATATTCAGTCGCATTAATTGCGATTTTTTTTACCCATATGCTCGGCATGTAAACTTGCAGGCATATTGTCAGTTGTTTTTGCAAATTTGGCAGCTTTGTTTTATGGTATTGTTTTGAAACTCCTACAGGAACCCCAGAGCTTAGTCCCCCTGATCGCAAAGAGCTGGAGACCAAGCTGAAGGAGCGTGAGGAGTTTCTCCTGCCTATTTACCACCAAGTGGCTGTGCAATTTGCAGACCTTCACGACACCCCAGGTCGCATGCAAGAGAAGGGCGTAATAACGGTGAGCATTTTTGTGTGCATGCACTGTGTGAGTGTGCAGTATGTGGATAACCTGGAAAGCCCAAAGGGGAGTATCAGTATCAGTCTAGCTGCTGCTGCTGCACCTGCCTGGTGAATAATGTTTGGTCTCGCCAGGCAGTTAGACTCGTCCTCATAATTATCTTCTGATGACCCTGGTCAATCACCTTTAGAAACCGCAGAGCAGCCTCGGGCAAGCCCCACCTCATTCTGTGCCTCATTCCCAGTCCCATCTTTCATATACATACAAATATACACACACGCTCCCTTTGCTCACATGACCAGAAGGGTTTTTTTCATAGATTGATGGTAGTCAGGGTAATTGTTTTTCATAAAGTAAGGACAGGAAAGACTTTCTAACTGTACTGGTCTGAATTTTTAACTTCAAATCAGTACTACATTAGCAGGGAAATCTTTGATAGTTGGTAGGTGGTAAAATGACCCTTTAAATTTACGAAGAATGAAATACGCTTACTTGTAATGTTTACCTTTAATAATATGTAAACGTTAAGGAGATATTAGCTTCTAAAAACAATCATCGCTAAAAACAGTAGCTGCATTTACTTTATTTCTCTTGTCTTTTGCCCATCTCAGGATATCCTTGAATGGCAAACATCCCGTCAGTTCTTTTACTGGCGTCTGCGCCGTCTGCTTCTGGAGGAGACTGTGAAGAGGAAGATCCAAGCGGCCAACAGTGAGCTGACTGACGGACAGGTCCAGGCAATGCTGCGCCGCTGGTTTGTGGAGGCTGAGGGTGCTGTCAAGGTAAAAACCCACAGTGTACTTATTGGCTTTGTTCTGTAGTCCCTCAATATTAAGTGGAAAACGAGGTTAATCTTAATTACTTTAAGGGCTTTGAATCGAACTTTGAAGTTAACTGTTTATAGCAACGTACATAGATGATGATGGTACAGTTTATTTAGCTTTAAAATATTTTTTTTAAATAAAATAATTTACTGCTTTACTTTATGTCAGTTAAGGTACCTTCTAGGACTCTATGACAGACAAATGCTAGCCAGTACAGCTTCATTTGAGTGGCCACTTTGTTTTAAGAAGGCCATATACTGTAAGTACTCCGAACACATGGAAATCTGGAAAATAGCTTCTTTTTTTTTTACCTCCAAGGCGTTAAATATGTTTCACACCAAAGCAGAAGACTGTGATAAAGAATGAGCAACACAAGTGCTCTTACTTTACTAATTTATTTTTAGATTTTAGTATCTACTCAAATCCAAATCATCATATCCAGGCTTCGGTGACAAATGATTGAGAGTCTTTGACAGATCGTCGCCAGTATTAAATTACGAACTCTGAGCTAAGGTCTGAGATCTATTTCTTCATAAACACCTCTTAGCCCATGGGAACGATTAGAGAGGTTGTGTTTTTTCATCCTAAAACTCCTATTCCTTCTCCACTAGGTGCACCAGATAAAGAAGTAGTAAGCGTTCCTATTAAATCAACCTTGATTAAATACAGATGGACTGATAACTAGAGAATAATGAAAATAAACATCCCTCAGAGATACATAAATGCCGTTTCTTCTGGCCCAGTCTCAGAGGACCAGCCGCAGGGATGACAGTCACCGGCCCAGCGTTCGAGATCTCCTAAGAAGTGGCCTTCTTGTTAGCTAATTTATTATCCCAATCAGGACTGGCTGTCTTAAGCCACAATTAATCACAGCCCTGGCACGTGCAGATAGGAGAGCCAACACGCTGTTTCTTAATTAAAAGCAAACAGATTAAAAATGATTAATAAGGGCATTAAATGTTCTTGTGGACCTCAAGCAGGACTGTTCATAAAAAAGGCAAGAGCCCATTAAACCCCACAGCCCCCAAATCTTTGCTAAGCCCTCCAGCCCAGCTTTGTTCGGGATCAGAGATGCCAGCACTCATGAATACTAATTTTCCTATCTGGTCCAGTCAACGCAACATGAGCCTGTCCATCTCTTATGTCATTATTTATTTATTGATTCATGATATTTTATATATTTTATCTGTTCGTACAGTATGTTATGTTATTTTTTTATTCCCAAATACGTTGACAGTCACTCTATAAAAAAGGGTGTATTCTAGGCTTTATTTTCCCATAAAAACTTGACTCTTGCTCACAGTGATTTGTCTTCTCTTCTTTATCACCCCCTCATTACACAGGCCTATCTGTGGGATAACAATGAAGAGCTGGTGGCATGGCTGGAGAGGCAACTAGCTGAAGAAGAGGGCGCAAGGTCTGTCATTGACGAGAACATCAAATACATCCGCCGAGATCACATCCTCAAGCAAATACGCAGGTGATGATTCTAAACAACACAGATTCAGTGTGGCGAATAGTTGTACACTGCAACTTATTTTCACCCATCATTACCTCCGTCTGCCCAGCTTTCTTTTCATGATTATGATGTTGTTTTCTTTTGTTTTCCCCTATATTTTCAGCCTTGTTCAAGCCAATCCAGAGGTTGCCATGGATTCTATTGTGCACATGACCCAGCACATCTCACCCACACAGAGGACCGAGGTGGTCCGTATCTTGTCCACTATGGAGACGTCAGCATCCTCCTAGTGGGCGCCTGGCCTCTCCTCCAGGCCTGGCTCAGGCACAGCTCAGGCCACAGCCACAGCTAAAAGGAGCCTGGCTCAGCAACACCTGCTCCTGCCTGAGACCCGGGCTGGAAACTGAGGCTGGAGGAGCCAACGTGAGGGCCCTTGGCAGCTGCCAGGTTACTGATGAATCGTTGGCAATGATTCTCACTAAGCAAGAGTTCAGATGACTGACATCAATTATAACATTTTATAAAGTGTCTTGTATGCTAGTGTTTAGATCCATCCATGTATTTTGAATTTAAGTGCATTTGGAAAAATGAATTCAGAAATATTTAGTGAATAATATGTGATAAGATGTTTGGAGTTTACACAGTTGGCCTAAGTGGATGTTTATGCTTCCATGATAATCAGTGGCCTCCATTCTTTTGAACTGCTGTGTGCACAACAATACATTTAGGATGTTGTTGTCATATTAAAATGCACCTTGGTTTGTGACATATGCTTGTTAAGATATGCAAGTGTTTTGATGACCAAATCAACAATGACAACACATTGCTGGGGGCATTAGAGAGAAAAGGGGGTTTTACTCTCCTAAGTAGGGAGCACTTAGTTACTGAATAAAGACAGGGAACACTTTGGACAGGAGAGCCCAGCAGGGAGCGGGGACGAGGTCCCTTTTAGACCCCTACTGTTTCACAGTTACCCTGCAGTGAGCAATGGGCAGCCTCACAACAAAACCACAGCTGTCCCTTCTGTTCTCACTCACACAGTACGCACATGCTGCTTAAGATGCACTTTACTGTTTACTGTTCCCTCACATTGCACCCAGAGTCAAACCTGCACAGTGATAACTGTTGCATACACAAACTACATACACTACATGCACAAAGTGATACAAACAGTAATCCACACAGAGATGATAATAGCTGAAATGAGAATTAATAATAGTACTGCACACTGGGAGGATAATAGCAAGCTTCTTTAGAAAAATAGTCTTTTCTTAGTCAAAAAAGTAAAATAGTCTTTTACTTTTTTGACAACTATTGTGTTTGCTCCTTAAACAAATCATTGAAAGTTGAGGGTTTTTTTATTTGTTTTTTTTTTTTTAACTAAAGAAATATTTTGGAATTTACAAGAATTACATGGCTAAATCATTAAATGTCTGTTTGTGAAAGAAGAAAATGTTACTGTTCACTGGTCTTACATGTTACATGTCAGAGATGGTGTCTAATTTTACTTTAATCCCCGTTAATTGTTCTATTTAAAGTGTGTCCTTTATGTATATGAAATGTTCATTACTTTTAACATTATTTTTTGAAAACACTGTTTGAATCGCTTCTCTACTTGTGTTTGTTACCAATAGACAGGCAAAATGTGACAATTGTATCATACAAGGATTTTTTTTTTTTTTTAGAATAGAGTACATAATAATAACAAAACGGCACCGTAATGTTGAATTCAGTCTTATACATCATTGTGTCATGCTCTGCTGAAAATGCAACGTTCCCAATGTAAAAGCTTCATGCTTTCAGGCTTCATGGTCAGTGCTGTGCCTTTTATGTGCCTGTATCAACATGTAGTCCTGTTGCTTTATAAGTAACTTGTTTCCTACAAAAGGATGGAGAAGAATTCTTAAGAACTCTTAACGTGTCTGCAAATTTAATAAAGCTTACCCAACTTATTTTGTGTTTGTTTAACTTTAAAATCTTTATTTTTGTTACATACAGTAAGAAGGTGGTTTTAACAGAACTAAAGTTTCCAAAAATTGAAGTAATTTAATTTGTCATTTATTTTATATATTGACGATCTTCGGGACAGATAATCACATCACTGGAAGCCTCATTAATTTCAGCAGTCAGAACAAAGTCTATTACTCTGGAGAGACATTTTCTGATTACTAGAAAATGATAGTCTTCCCAGTCCTCAATTCACAGATGATTAAAGAGGCATTTTCTCCCTGGCTTTTAAACTTCAACAGTATTAAGGAGGATGAAGCAGATCAAACAAATATTGAGGGATCTATCTCATCCTTTTTTATTTAGTCTCATTCTTTCATATCATCCCCTTGGCTCTTGCACTTTTACCATCCTACCAACAAATATGTAAGACAAATTGAGTTGCATGCACCCAATACCCACCACAATTATAGGAGGCCCAATAAGAAAATGAGTCATTTGGCAGTATAATTGGAAATGTGCCTTGCTTGGTCTCTGTGGTCTCCCAGAGGGTTTTGCTCATTTGTGGTGGCATGCTAGGCTGGCTAATTCTTCTTTTAATCACTGACAAACTGCAGAATCAGGTTCCTCCTCAACCACAGGAGTGGAGAAAACAGGAGTGTGTGATGAAACTTGCAGGAAACTGCTTAATGCCCTTTATCTATTTAGATGTGTTGAATTTTAATAAAATACATAAACAGTCTTGAAAGGTCTTTTTTTTTAAAGGGGGGTTGGTCAAAATAAACCCCGCTTTTAATTGCCAAGCCCCTATGACTGACTGCTGATCTCAGGCAGAACTGTGACAAAAATCGAGGAGGGAAAGAAATATTAATGGGGGAAAAAGGAGAAAATCAGTGTCTGCGATGAGATTGAAATGGAGGCATTAAGATAGCGCAGAGGGGAGACTCAATCATGCATCTGAGGCAACCATAATTCCACATTCACGCGTCTCAATGACTTGACAGCACTTGAGAGACAATGCCTGTGACCCAGTTGCAGGATTCCAATTAGCAGGGTGTATGCAACAGTTGAGATGAAAAGAGAACAGGGTCTTTACAGAGCCTCAGGGCTGTCTGGTTACTGCCTGAAAACAAGAGTCTTTTGCCCGTGACAAAGAGTAGACCGACACAGAGGGAGTGCCAGGCCCCAGCTGTTGTGGTTCTCTCCAGGCTGAGGATTCTGAAGAGCTCATCTCATCTCCGCCTGCCTGCCTTTTTACATTTCAACCATATTGGAAAGTGTTTAGCAGGGCAGTCACACTAAGACACATTTCAGATGTGTCTTATGAGTTGAGTAACTGCCGGTAGATTGTTCCTGCCAGTCAGATACAAAAGATGACCTCTCTGGGTCATAAGCCTGCACCTGTTACCTCAAGGCAATCTAATATAAGCTTATAATTCATGTTGCACATTTGTATACTTATTAAAAAGAAGTATACTGTATCTTATGGTTTAAGCTGTGCTTAAGTGCATTTTCCACAAGACTAATGAAGCTTGTACTAAGGTGATGTTTACTTTAAGCACTCCTCTTTAAAAGTAATTTCTTTATTGTTATTATTAGGTAAAATTAAATAATTTTAAAACATACAAAGCAAGCATCATTTAATTTGTATTTAACATAAGCTGTATTTCAGTAAACCTATTAAAAGTGCACACATTTTAAGTAAATTGTGTGTATTTTTCACAAGTCTTATAATGACTGTACTTAGTATAAGTGGTACTTTTTAAAAGTACTTCTTTGGGAATTATATGAAGTTTTACAATATATTAATTGAGAATAGAGTTAAATTTGAATTTAATTGAAGATATACTTAAATAAAAGTGTACTATTTTGGTAAGAAGAAAAATTGTTAAAAAATAAAACATAATTCACGGAACTCAAAGAAAGCCCATAAATAAAACATGTTATCATGAATAAAGTGGGGGGAAGAATGGGCAAATAAAGATATCAATGCTAATTTAATTAATGTGGGCAGTGAAAAACACTTGATTTTCAACCAAAATGCACGTAAATCTACATATCCAAAGTCTATGCATGTCTACAAGCAGCTTACCTCATGCAAAGTAGTATAAGTTAAAAATAAAAGCAGTCCATTTCCATTAAATTTAGTAACCAGAACAATGTTGTCATATAGTTTGATAACACACTACATAAGTCCCAGTCTTGCTTGGTTTAAGCTGAACATCTACTGGGAAGAAAAACACTATTGCCACACTGTACTTTTTGTATTATAGTTTTATGATGGTAGTGCTTCTGAGTGAGATTTCTCCATGCAATTTAAGGCTTTTGTGATTTATGTTTGATAGACTTAAATAATGAAGGGCAAACTGGATTTCTCAAACTGGAGTGATCTATAGATCAAAAATTAAAATAAATGATGTGTTGTATCTTTAATGCAGAGAGGCCAGCCTGCAGAAGCTATAGCCGGGCAGTGAATCTCTCCAGGGACAGGAAGACAGCCTGTCAGCCAGCTGCACCAGAGGCTTAATCTTCAATTTGCGTTTGAAACGTGCCACAAAAGTCAAAGATTACAACACCCTGCGATCATCACCACATAATGTACACATTCTCATTCTGTCAGAGCTTGGTAAACATTGGCTGACTAACTAAATACCAGGATGACGAAAAGGAGGGCTAATTCACATGCAGACAAACCTGCTGCAGACAGACGGGGAAGAAGGCATCAGAACAAGATAGATTGATTGAAGTTAAGTTGAGCTTATTACCAAGACAATGTTTCAACATGTTTTAGTCTTAACTTTAAATAAAAATACAGTATTTATTTTCTTTATAAACAGATCCTCCAGCACATTTTCTTCATCAAATGTATATTTTTGATCTTCAGGAGGAAATCAATATTAGCTGAGTGCACAAGAACTAGGTTTCTATCTGTCCTGTGCTGCTCAATGCACTTGACTTGTCACAGATATTATGTAGCTTGGCCAATATGAACAATAATATCCATGAAGCTCGTTATAGCTGTGCACTAGCTGTACCATGAACCCCCCCCCCACGACATTAACATTCATGGAGCCACTGAAGTGTGGCGAGCCACGTACATCAAGCCAACGACGAGACGCAGGGATGAGGGGGGGGGGCCACCAACGAATAGATGTGGTGGAAGAAAGGGGACGTGTGGTGGTGAAGGTTGCCCAGTATGGGATTGTGGGAAAGGTCAGCAACCAAGGTTCCACATCTTTGGCCATATATCATAATTATTGCAGTAGGTCATTGACTGGTGTGGAAATTATAGAAGCCATGACAGGTCCACATGGCATGCTGGAAGAGTGGGCAGGACAGGCCAGCAAAAAGTCACTGTGGACTGTTACTGTGTCTCAGTAAAGGTAGTCTAGTTTTCAGCCATTCTAGCAACGTTGCTCTGGGGATGGCAGAAACTTGGAATTCCATCAGCATCAGCTGTACATACTGCAAATTATCAAATGGTAGCATCCTTACATGTCAAACTAAGATTGTGAGCAATGCAAACGTTATTGCTGCTAAACATCTACATGTCGTGAGCATGTTAGCATGCTGATGTTAGCATTTAGCAAGTGCCGCTGTGGCTAAGAAAAACCTCACAGAGCTGCAAGCAAGACTGTAGACTCTAATAGTACTTTAAGGGAGCAGTATAGTGTGGAGCTAAGAATGTCTTTCCCATGTAGCATGTCAAGGTGAAAATACTGATTGACTGATTGGCTGATGGCTGCAAGACTTCCTACAGTAAAGAACATGCAATCTCTTACATACACATGCACAGTAAACTCATTATGAGTTGTGGTATGCGCTGACTTGCTGACTAAAAGAGTTTAGCTGAATGTAAACATCAGTCTAGCAGTGGCCCATTTTGAGAGGTACGGCACATTAAAATGCATGCATTACAGGCATATCAGTGGAGCGTGGAAGCCAACTCCCTATGGAAATGTTGGTTTACTGCTTCTCATAGGGCCTGTGGAAGGGTTTATTTGTGACCTGTGTCCTCTGGCTTTGAAGGACAAAGTCAGCCAACCAGGGAAATCGTTGTGCTTGACAACGGAGTGGTGTCATATCTGACAGCGCTGGTTTCCAACATTTTAATCAGACTGATAAAGATGTTTATAAGTTCTTAAGAAGCTGTGCTACTTCCAGAAGGGTGGTGGAACAAGACTGGAAAGAAAGAAAGAAAGAAAGAAGACTGGCTTCTAGATTGTGACATTTTGCATGGGATTCTACATTTCAGGTGAATGCGCTTCTAATGAAACTATTATGTGTTAATATTCAATTCAGCTACTCGAACAATTGTATTTCCTGCACTCAGCGTGGTAAAAGCTTGCTGCTTACAGCTAAAACAAACTGAAAGCATTTTGACACTGAAGAGGACAACTCTAACCTGCAACACTTGACCAAACACTGCATCACAATTAGGAGTATTTATCCTGGTGGCTTGGAGGAAAAAGATCATTGGAGTACAAAGCAGAGGTGTGGACTTGGCAGACATACTATAGCTGATGAGCCCTCCACCCTGGTTGTCCACCCCATTACACACACATATGCACAGATACATTTTGCAGAGCAGAGCCTTTTCACACTTGAAAATTCTGCGCTTGATTGCAAATGAGAGAAGCAGAAACCTTCTGTGTCATGTCTTTTGTCTTGGTGTTCCTATAACCTACAATTACAACACACAAAGTGGTGTGAGGGAATTCAGCGTGGAAAATGTATAGAATTGTGTAAAACCAATAGGGGACCAATGCATGTTGTTTTTTGGATCATTTTTGTTTACTATTGAAAGCAGTTGACTATTTGACTATTGTCAAAGCCAGAGCAAAACTGGCTGTTTCAATTTACATTGTGGGTGTGGAATATTACTGTCTCATCAAGTATAGATGATCAACATCTTTTATGCATGGCAAATAGTATGTCAATGATTCCAAGCTTTTCCAGGGTAGATCATAGGATAACTGAAAATATGTCAAATATAAATACATTATATTGTCATCATGCTCTCCAAAAATTAACAACAAGTGAAAGACTGATTAAAATCTTAACGAGCATATCTGCCCTGGCTTTTGTGACTGAATGACTTGTCAATATCTATAACATGCTGAAATCTCCTCAGCACTTGGCCTTACTGATTAAGCACTGCAGGAAAAGAAAGTAGGTGGGGAACACTCACAATTCTGGTCTCTTCAACTTTAATCAAAAGTACACTGACGTGCTGCAGCCCCCTCCCTCTCTTTCATAATAATGGGCCGCTAAAAATTCAGGAGGCAGGCTCCACATCAATCACTCGCCAGATTTGAGTCCAATGCAATAAATATGTAAATGAGGAGAAGCCAATGTCTCGTAGCTTTGAGATCAGCGCAAGGAGAAAAAAAGGGAAAACTGTATTAATTGCCCGTGGCCAGAGGAATCCTATTACTGTGGGCATTGATTATAAAATTGTATGTGTGAATGATTTTCATGCAGAAAGTGGACTACCAAGCCTAGAGCAGAAAGTGAAGAAAGAGTCAAATAAGAAAATTGGGCCAGATTTTGCAAGTCACTAAAAAGGAAACAGCATCGAAAAAAGGCCAAATCTAAGTTCAAATATGATTTAAATCAGATAATGAAAAGGATTTCTATCTCAAACTACAATATAAAAAGTATAATCCCATCATAATATTTGTTCAATTGTAATGTTTAACAGCCTAAGTGTGGTGCCCTAATGAATTCTCATCTGCAAGATAGCTGACATTTTTCCACACTATCATGATGGGGGAGTGACAAAAAGGTCATTAAAAGATTTCAGGTTGGATGTATGAAGGTCCAACTGAGCAAAAATGACATTTAAACCTCACAACAAAGTGCAAACATAAAAGATTACTTTTTTCATTTTGTAAATGATCTAACAAACTGAGCTGACTCTTCCTACGTGAAGAACAATAAGGAGGCTTAAGGCATCTAACCAAGTAGCTGACAGCATCTGGCCAGTAGAGGTAGTCAGCTGATTAGCACACAGCTGGCTGAATATCATCTTTTCAGTTCTCAGATTTGGATGTATAATATGTACAAAATAAAATAAAAAATACAAAATATGCATATACTTTGGAAAATTACTTCTACAGTAAAACAATGCTAATCACTCCTCAAAGGACAAATAACCATTACTGTGCATGGTTTATCCAGCAGTCACCATAATCACTGTCGGCTAGATTAAAATTGATTTGCTGGCCTCGTGTTTGACTTGCAAATCTCTCTCTTAATCATGGCATTTTGTTCAGATAAACAGGGATTAGTTTGATTTACCACATATCATTATCTCCAAACATTTAAACACTGTATAGGCTTTAAACATAGGCTTTAATTAACACAATGTGACACAGTTTAAATTTTTGATATATTTTGTACTTATATAAAATATTTTATTTTAAATTTTAAGGAAATTTAAAATAGCATAGCTATATTTGTTTATCTTTGGCACCCATCAACATTAGTGAAATGTTATATTTATTTATATGTATTATTCTCAGACTCCTATGACATTTTCTCTTTCCCATACACCTTTTTTAAACTTAATTATGTGGAAGTAAGTAGCAACTTAGAATTTTCATTTGTGAAAAATAAATCCACACTGACCAACAGCTGGTAACAGAAAAAAAACTAAAATGAAAGGCATTTCATCCAATTGCCACAAAAAATATCTGGAATATCTGGTTGATTCAACTTTTTTAATGTATGTGGTAAAGTTTTTTTTTAGGATTTTATCAAGTTAGTGTAGCTGTTTACAGGAAGTTAAGCTTGACCACTAGAGCCAAGAAGCAAACAGGAGTCAAATTTCTTGTGTGAGCACACGTACTTGGGCAATAAAGCTGATTCTGATATTGATGCAATTCTGATTGTCAACTCAAAATGCCAAATGGACCATGTTATTTCCAAGTCCACAATTTACTGTACTGCCTTATAGCGCTCTTGGAAATGACTCCAAAACATAATTCCACCCTGTGTGATAACTGGAGGTCGCTGCCATACTATAGGTCATGCCAACTATACTGTGAAGTGAAACTGAATGACTCTCTCACTCTCCAGATTCACTTTAGATAGTCCCTGTAGGATCTGCATCAAAACCGACAATAACATGTTTTGCCGTTCTGCCTCAAGTCTAACAATTACAGCTCCCACGTAAACAGAACACCCCAATTCAAGTATTGTAAATGTTGCAAATATTGTATGTGTATCCAAAGCCTTATATATATTGTTCCATTGTGAGCCACACCTTCGAACAGAGTGACATGTTCCTTTATTATAATGAACATAAGCACTGTAGTTTCTGTCGTAATATTCACTCACTAGCAAACCTAATCTACAGCTGAAAATAGTCCCTAACAAATGCACTATTTATTTTTTGAGTAATGTTTGCTAAAACCTACAGTGCCCAACTTTTTCAGTAAATAACCTACTTTATTACTTACTTAGACGTAATGGCAACAAATGAGCTTTGTGGCTGAGAGCTACAGACAAGTTAGGGAAGTCAGAAAGTATTGAGAGACAGACTAACTTTGGTCTTTTCATGGGATTTGTTGACATTAACAAAAATATATCCTTTAATTTGACCTCTTATGTGTGTGTGGTGTTCATTAAGTGCCTGTTAAGGCTTATAGAGAAGGGTGCTTTTGGGTATGTTGGCTTCAAGTATCATCTCTCTCTCTATTCCTGTCTCTTTGACTGTCCTTTTTTAAATAAAAAGCACAAAACCCCCCAAAATAATACCCTTTTAAAAAACATAAAGAATCCTAAAGAAAGACACAGGAGGAATTAAAGACCCACATCCATGTTTTACTCCAGTTAATTGTTTGCGACCCTCCTTGTCTCTCCTGCCCCTCCTCCAAACAGCTCCACTGTTTCTTTAAGCTCCTGATTCACTGCTCAGCGGTTCAATATACAGCATTTGTCTTGCCATCCTTTTCGCTGCTCTTACCTTTCTCGGATTCTAAAATATTCACTCAGTCATTAGCCTCTTCTTTACTACTAACACATATGCCTCAAAGTATGACTCAACATTTCAGACATTATTGGCACAAATCTGAATGTGTCCCTGCAGTGGTGCTTCCTAAATCATTCAGAAAATGCCTAGCAAATGGACAATTCCCAAATAGATTAAGCCCATTTGCAGGCACACATCCATATACTATATTATATGCATTGATAACTTTCCAATTAAGCAGTTCGTCTCTGCAATTTCTCTTGTGCAAATAGAATTTGTTTGTTTTTGTTTGCTCTTGGTGTTTGAAGAACATTACCGTGAGCTCATTTGGATAAGAGGAAAACAAGTGAATATATTCTAAGCCATGACTGCAAAGTACAAATAGCAATTGTGTCTAAACATATGTGGCGTTGTGTGGTTTCTTTCCTCACCGTATTGAGTGAGCAGACATCAGCCACTTTATTAACTCAGCTCACCAACATTTGCAAAGTGATCAGAAAATAATGCTGACCAATTGCTCCCTGGATTTGAGAGTTTATTGATTGCCGGTTAGATGTTTTGTCCGGATTAGCCAACGCTGTCAGTATCACCACAATGAGCGGCTCTAGTTTTGTTGACTACGCTGCAGCAGATGGATGGATCGCTCTGTTTAAATGGAACCTGCAAACCTCTCCATAAAATGTCCTACATCTCCTTGTCAAAAGTTCTGCATAAAGGGCCATCAATTTACAATCTGCAACAATAGAAAATCCTCTATGTTTCAGCAGTTCAGCTGTAAAAATGGTATTGGTATTGTTTATGTCAGTTGTGTTTAGCAGCTCATGAGATTCTGAGGTATGACATTCTGTCTCTTCTATGAGACAACCAATTACAGTCTACAGAATCCAACAATATCAAGTTGTCATTATAATGATAGTCAAAACTGAGTGTGTCAGAGCATGTTGTCAAACTTCTCTGACACTCAATACAGTTTCTTATAGATAGGATCCCGTGGCGTAATTATTTTAGTCTGTTTAAAAAATGTTGTCAAAAGATTGTGTGCCTCTTCCCAAAGTGATTAATAAATTACAATGATCAGCATGTGTTTTATTATACAGTGATGGTCGTAAACATTGGTCTAATTAACTGAATTGGAACAATGAAGTATATATCTCATGTGAAACAAACATTGCTGCACACTGTTCTCACGGGTGTAGCACAGAATTCTGGATCCTGTACATTCTCTGCGGGCCCCTCCCCGCATTCAAGGCTATTCATTCCTGCATATTTGTGATCCTCATATGGGGGCCCTGCATACTCAGTCCCTGTTGTCCCACCAGTGATACGGCCCTGCTGCAGCTGCTGCTGCTAGCAGTGTATGAGGTCATCAGTGTAAATACTTTTTGACATTTTGATCCATAAAGGCAAAACCAGTTTGTGTCGTAGGGGTTTAGATAAACTAAGCTGCAAATTATTGTTTTTACTACAATCCTCAGATAATTTGAAGAGGAAGTGAAACACTTAAATAACGCTGCTTCACTCAACTGAAGGTGCAGGATTTTGCTATGCATTAATTTGGCAACAGTTTATTAGTATTTTATGTTTTTTTAATGAGGACATAGTACAGACTAGCACAATGAGTGACCACATGAATAGAACAGCTACAAAAGTTTGGTTTGTTTGCATTAAATTGTCTGTCCATCTGAATCAAGAGGTTTATTATGCAATGCTAATATTCAAACCCCTAAATAATGGAGCTTTAAGTAAACAGTTGACTGTTCTGTACAGTTGTTCATTACTCTGTATAGAAGGTTGGACTCATCTTATGTTAAAGTCAAATCATTTTCTGTTACATAGAAAATTTTCCGACTCATAAAGATATACTCTTGAAGGCAAACGTGTGTCTGCAATAAAGAATTAAAAGGAAATACCTGTCAAAGAAGAATTAAACAAAAGCAATGTTTCCACGGTCCTGAGAGAGGTTTTTGGTCAAATATATTAAACATAACAATCATAAACTGTTATTAAATGACAGAATCTGGTATTACAGATGAATTCATGGATGGAGGGTGCTCCTTGTCAAAATATAAAACACTGAAAGGTGATGAAAAAAAATGCTATCATGCACCTTCACATTAACATTTTAGCGACAATTATGTCAGATATGTGGCAGAAAAGGTTTTGTAAACACTAAAAACACTTTCTGCAGCATATAAATGTCTTTGTTTATTGCTTGATCAATGAAGCCCAGCATTGTGAATGTGTTAATGAGTCAAAATTCACATGGATTGGCTAGTCAATAAACAATTATACCAACATACAAATATAGAGATTTATAAATAGTTAAATAGAGTTTAACAGAAATGTAAGTAAGCAAATAAATAAATAAATAAATAAATAAATAAATAAATAAATGTACATTTAAAAAAACAAACCATAAAAAGCATTGATTTGTGTTCCAAATCCAAGTGTGCCTTGTAGTTCGGTGATGGCTGGATTACCAGACAGTGCCTTCACTCATTTCTGAGGAGGGTTGTGACAGCTGGTTGGCGTATCCGTTGTCACTGAGAGACACAGTGGTGAAAGGTTTGCCAGGGCCACACATCTCACTGGAGATGCTGTGCATTGAGCCCGGTATATTGGGCTCTGGACTGGGTGAGTCCGCAGGATGATGAGATACTGTGTCAGAGAAACACTGCAACTCTCCAGGACAGTGGTGCCCTGGATGGTGGTGGTCTATGACTCCTAATGGGGTGCCAGCGGGGACAGACGAGGGCATAAAGCCCAGGTCTGCTGGAGTCTGAGCCTGAGACGATGGTGGGCCTTGGAAGTACTCATAATTCCCTCCTGAGCCATAGTATTCACCAGGATAATCTGCATTAAAATATTTGGTTTAGTGCACATAATATATCTGAATTTAAAGAAAAAATAAGTTTTTATTGCATTTTGTTCTTCTTTTACTACAAAAATCAACAACCACAGAAACAGATTAAGTGCAAGATGAATTGGATTAATTAGTGAGAACATCATCCTTCTAGTAAACGAGCATCAAAGTGGAATGTCAAGACAATTTTTATAAATCCTACATCCCTAAAACATAGCTCACCACCATAATAGGAGAAGTGTCCGAGCTCTTCTGGTTCCAGTCTCTCTCCCAGCGCTCTCATCCTCCTCTGCCCGCGGAAAAACACGTGTCTCCGGCCGCTCAGAGCGCTCAGCTGCTTCATTCGTCTCTCTTTGGACCTCCGGTTTTGGAACCAAACCTTTAGGAGGAGGCGAGGATTAAAAAAAACATACTTGAGAAAATGAGCAGCGTGGATGACACGTGCAGGAGAGTGGAGCAGACGTACCAGAAGAAAAGACTTCATCTTATAGGCTACCTGCTCATGCCTCGCAGGGCCACGGAAGTAGGCTATCACAGCAACATTTTTGTGAAACTTGAATATTTCGATAACTGTAAGATTTTCAATTATAAGCAATTATAATAACTTCACAATCACAGCAAATTCCTGGGAAAATTAGATTAGACTTATTTATGTGGCTTGCTGCGGTGGTCGTTAGGAGTGTCGCTTAAGGACACTTGCCACAAACATTGATCAGGTCAGAAATATTAATATGCTGTTCTGAAGTTGGGGTTTTGTAAATGCGTCAACACCATACCAACCTATCGAGCATGTGAACTGATGACTATTCAGCCCACGGAAATATAATTTACTTTTAATGCATTTCGATGAGTCAGTCAGGAAATTTCATCATGAGAGCTTTTTAAAAGTGTCCATGCATATAGGCGCTAAGCGAGTCCTGCTTTTAAGGGTTTTAGGAGCGCAATGGGAGTGAAGATTATGGGGGAAAATGGTTTTGGAAACCTTATCTGAAAAAAAGAGAAAAATCTGTAGAGCATTAAGGATAAATTCCCTAAGGGTGTCCAGGCAAAACGTGGGTTCTAAAGAGCCCCCAGCCACAATTGCTTTTTGTGTCCATTAAAGCTCTGGTAGCGAATACGCTCCTGACTTTATTCTCTGTGGTGTTAGTCCTTGCGGTACTTTGTAACCTGTTTGAACACTGCTGTCTGTCGCTCAGATTTGGGAAGGACTTTGGTGTCGGATAATGGATGTAATGGATCAGACGGTGCAGGAAATGCACTTTTTTTCATGTATCCCCCCCTTTTGCCTTTTACCTGGATGACTCTCATGGAGAGGCCGGTCTCCCGTGACAGCTGCTCCCTTATATGTCTGGTGGGTTTCGGTGTGGCCGCGAAAGCCGCTTTGAGGGTCTCCAGCTGCTTGGCTTTTATGGTGGTCCGAGGCCCGCGTCGTTTCCCGACTGCACTCTGCTCGTCATTGTCGTTGCACACGTCTTTATCAGATAAATGTCCCGTTTCTGAGTCCTTACCGTCGTCCTGCGGATCCTGGGAGTCCGGAGACAGACTTGGGTCGCTGCAAGTCGTGACTGTCATGAGATAAATATGCTGCATATTAGCAAATGGCTCTTAATATTTACAAGATCTGGGCCTCTAAATCATACGCGCAAACCTCTCGAGAAAACCAGCGGCCTTTTTAATGCAAGTCATGGATATGGCAGCAAATGTATTAAGTATTAAGTTTGTTAAATAATATTCTGAATAGCTCACTTTGATGATGGTACAAGATGTTTTACTTTTAGCTGGAGATTAAAAATCTGCTGCTTTTTAATAATAATAATAATAACAATAATAATAATAATAATAATAATAATAATAATAATAATAATAATAATAATAATAATAATAATAATAATAATAATAATAATAATAATAATAATAATAATAATAATAATAATAATAATAATAATAATAATAATAATAATAATAATAATAACTTGATTTAGAAAATAAATGTCTGACAGCCTACCTGAAAGGAGGATTGTGTCTTTTCCATTGTTGTTTAGATAGTCCTCTTTACAGACAAACTTGAATTCGTCCAAGATGTACAGTTCCTCTCCGGTGGACAGCTGTTTGTTGCACATCACACAGGTGAAACAGTTAAGGTGAAACACTTTGCTCTTGGCTCTGCGGACAAGATCACTTGGTAAAATCCCCTGGGCGCAACCGTCACACTTGGTCCCAAATCTCCTGTTGAAGAGGGAGAGCAACAGTCGGTGTATAGTTTGATGTGGTAGGCTATAATAATGCTTCCTCTGTTAGACTTTTTAAAAACATGTTTTATTAGAACTATCTACAGCCTAACCTAAATTAAAGTGTAATGCTGTAAAATATGAAAAAAATAATCATAATATAATCTTACGTCCATCATAGCAGTCACACGTGCAAATAGGGTTTGCCCTGTTTGTAGTTTTAAAGCTGGCCTGTGATATCATGTTGTTTTTCCAACACACTGCTCCACACACAATTTTAATATTTTTAAATATCAAAACAAACACATTAATATAAAAAAACAACTGACAACTGCGACATTTGAACGAATACCAGACTTCACAGTGTAAACAAAGACAGTTTATTGAACCACTGCACAACATGGTCCAGGAGTTAATAGGCCATATAGCTTACCTTGCACGAACAAATTCCATGTAGGCTCACTGTATCTTTATTTTTATGACATTTACTTCGTTTTTTTCTAAATAAACAGGCTATTAAACCAAAACACTTTTGGATGCTTACCTAAAGAAGTCATTCTTACAATACAGTCTCCCTTCTCGTGAAAAACACTTCTCTGTCAATGCGCATTTGCATTCGCAGCACTGGACACATTTGATGTGCCATGGTCTGTCCAAAACTTTTAGCAGGAACCTATCAAGGATAGGCTTTTCACAGCTAGAACAGTGAAGCATTGTCTGGAGTTATTCCCAACCAAGTGTGCGGGATATAGATGTTTGTTTCTTTCTCCGAAGTCCCAGTCACCTCTGGGTTGACTTGGATGCGATCCAGCAAATCCAATGTATCCAAATGAATCTGAATAGTTACATCGCCATCCGTGAGATTAAATTTAGCTATTCTGTCCCACAGGGCAACAATCCACGTCTGGCCAGCAGTTCCAAACGACAGGTTGATTGTTGAAAGAACAGCATTTCTGAAACAAAAAATATAGACTGAAGATCATATCAGGCCCATCAAGATGTTCCGAAGTGTGCGGTTTTTTGGGTAAGCGCAAAAAACAAGCCTGCCCAGTATAGAGCTTTTACAACGCACTGCTGTACGATATATCCAGAGTGGTGTGTAAAGTAGGGGAAAATAACGATGAAATGCTATCAGCGCGCTCAGCCTTGTCGTTTGTGTCCTATTCCCCCTGTGACGAGCTCTCAGTCTGAGAGAAGCGCTGTAATGAGCGCACCTCTTAAAGCTCAGCCTATTGCGTATTAAGACACCTGTGACGTCAGCTCCTGGAAAAACCTATGAGCAGCCCTTTCAATTCACCCCACCACATGTAGCCTCCTTCAGTATTATGTAAAGAAAAGTAAAATACCATGGTTTTAAGATGAAACCAAAGCAATTCAAATCAAGTAAAATCAGTGGCAAGATGTAAAGTGAATATTATGCCCGCATAAACTTCTTGTGAACCTCTAAACATTTAAATAAAAAATATATGACTGATAAAAGAAAAAGAGAATCACGCTAGAACTTTAAATAAAGGCATGGCGTTAATGCTTCCACCAGAAATATATATTGTAAAAGCGGATAGTTAAAGATAATTGAAAAATAAAAAGTGGGCGAGGTTTCTTCCAAGATTTCTCATAATGATGATCCTCGCAGCCTGACGAGCTGTTGCGAGATATTTAGGCTCAGAAACTGTATTTGTGAAGACATGATAATAAATAAAAATACAAATAAAAAGCGTTATAAAAGCTCTACCAACGTTCTCCTGATAATAATATTTTTTCTTTTTCTATTCTTTGCGCAGGATCAGCCAGCTTCGCTCTCAAGGATACCCTGCTGAGGGTCAATGATATCATGTGAATAAATTATTTCCTTTGCAAAAGGCTGAGTTGTGTGAGAGAATAAGACTCCATCAGTGGCAGATGACAAATTATCAGTAGGCCTCTCCCTGCAGTATGAGGAGAGGACCGATGAACATGCCCAACACAAGCTTTTCACATAGATTAATGTTGTGCACAAGCATTATTCCCCATTTTGTTTGAAAGAACAAGGATCACTAATGTTTATAATCTGTGGCGATAGGCTGTCTCTTCTAGATGTTATCGCGCAGTGCTGGTGCACTGGGGAAGGAGATAGCGCCTTTCCCCACACAGGCTCCCAGCTCTGTTACTCCCTGATATACTATATAAGCTCCCGTCAGTATAAAATTAAACGTGAGTGAAGGAGTTGCAAAATCTTTCTTGAACCAAAGAAATGGTTGTATTTTTTTTGTATTGCATAGGCCACATATAAACGAGCATATAAATGCAAAATGTCAGTGCCTATTAGTTGATAGGCACTTTCACTGTTGTTTTGTCTGACAGCTGATTTCCAGGGTAAAAAGAATGGATTAAAATGAGGATGTGTGTCAGTGTCTCTGCCAGGTTCTGTCTATCTTTATTACATTGCTAATTTTACTTTTGGAACAGCTACTGTGGGTCTAGCTCCAACAATTGTTCAAACATAACGGATGAATCAATCAATTAAAGAAACATAAATATAGAAGGAGGATCAGGGGTTTTGATTAATTGAACGTCCTGTTTCCTATCTAAACATTTTCCTAATTATTATTATTATTATTGTTATTAATTGTTTTACAATACAAGGTTTTTATTTAACAATAGCAATGTATTTGGCATCTGGAGAAACTTGCAAAACTAGGCATACTGCATAGGGAAAGAAAGACGTATATATATAAATACAAATACACATTTTTTAGAACTCAAATTCACATAGATTATATAGACATTTTTCTTGCATACAATTTGATGTGTAAACTCGCAATTATCAGTATCCTAAAATGTTTTTTAAAATGCACCACAAGAATTTTATGGCAGTCTTGTTTCACAGTGCTTTGAGCATGCTCTTTAAGCACCACGGACAGCACCACAAAGCACTCTTGAATACTTTGCACTAAAAAAAAGAGAGTAAAACAGCGTGATATTTCAAGAAAAAAATGTATGACCTCACATCTTTCGGTGATTTAAAAAAAAGGGGGTTAAACATTTTCTCCTAACAATCACAGTTGCCAAACAACAGCTACATTTATGTAGAATTTGATCACATTGCTCCTGTAAATAAACAACCTACAGCAGGCTGGCTCTGAACTACAATGGAATATTACCGTAGATGATTTTTTCTTTTCTTAGTACCCTTTCTGCATTGGAAAGTGTGTAGACGAGTGCAAACCCAGGTATTCAACCACAGAAACATTACACAACATATGTATGGAGGTCAAGCAATACATGGGCGACTATACCAATAAGTAAATAAAGTAAGGTAGAGTGAATGCTTAAGACTTCTCGTGCATCTAATTCGGTTCCCCTAACCTGATCTCATTAGCTTAAATGTAACAGTGGATGACAGTGAAAAGACCAGAGGAGACAGCAAGGATCTCCGTGGTGTCCTACGTGCGAGCTGTGTCGATAAGTGTCTCCTTCTGAGTTTGTGTTTCTCCATTAGAGGTGTTGATTAGAAGCCAAGCCCAGTGAGCTGCCCCCCCCTCCCCCATCGCCACTCCATCACACAAGAGATCTCTGTGCAGCACTGGAATCTGGCAGGGTGCACGCTGTTTGTTTTGGAATGAAAAAAGCATGTCATTAGTGTTTGTTAATTGCAGCTAATTGGCACTAACGAGATGAACAGGCCACCCACTGGGACCATTCATACAAATAATATGTAGAAAACAAAATGAATTACTAGATGCTAATTAAAGTCAATTAAAGCTGATTAGGCGGTGGTGGAATGGGAAAGTTGTAGACAGGAGGAAAATACCTGGCAACATGCAGGATGACATGACAAATACATCTGGCCCCTCACAGAGCTCCTTACTGTGGAACAGGAAGACCTATTCAGCCTCTATATGCTGAAAGCAGCTTGACAGACGTCTCCATTGTTCAATCAGAGTCTAACCTAAGGAAAGTGATAACATGATAACTGCCTAAAGAGTAGGATGAAGATTACACTTGGCAAATCAGGAAGGCTCAGACTCGCTGTCAGCCCCACTTATTCACTCCTTCTATTATCCTATCAGTTTAAGATGCAATTGGCTCCCCTTTTCACTCCCTTTAATAGCCTCCGCTACTGTTTGGTATAGCGTAGCTTGAGTTGTTATTTCTAGCTGAAAAATTAGCTGTATTTAGCTCAGCCTGACCGAACATCTCCAGCACTCAGCTGGAGTATCTAAAAAAAGAATCAGGGCAGCTCCAAGGTTTCCTTCTCAAGTGACTTTCCAGTAAGTTACTAGCAGAAACATCTCTCTCAGCATGTGGCCCGTTTAGAGTTTACATAGGTAATCATGTTTCTTTGTATTATTATTTTAGTTTCAGAGCTCTTGCTGAACAAAATTGGCTGAATCATGCACTTCAATATGTCCACATAATGTAGGAGCACCTTAGCAGTTTTTTTTGTTTACACACGTTAGCTATAGTTTGTAGAAGAACACAAAAAGAGGATCCATCATACAGCCTCAAAGCACATGAAAAAGTCTGATGTAGAAGAAACTTAAAGTGAAAATTACACTTCCATTGCTTTTTTTCTGGGTGGGACCATTGAAGGTTTGGTCCAACAAAGAAAGAGTAAAATGTCTTACTTCTGTACTTTATATATTGTGTGTAATATTGTGTAATTCTGAGAGATGCCTCTAATGTTTAGTTTCCCCTCAACGACATATTAGAAACACTAAAATATAACAGCTACATCATCACAAACTACAGTCTCCAAAGTAAAAATTGAATTTACACCTTCTTTTAAAAAAAAATTAAATTAAATAAAATTAGAACCTTCATGAAGGTAGCATTTTTGTAGGTTTTTGAGCAGACTGTTAATGTGTAGTAAAGCACAAATAACTTTAACTGGTGTTAAGCACAGTTTAATATCCATTTCTGGTCAAGGAACCTTTTCTGCTGTCAGCCAACTGACCTCTTGCATTCATATATGTTTTTTTTTTTTGAGAGCTGAGAAGTGGAACAGCTTTGCATGACATTTGCTGTGCTCACCCTACAACACACAGCTACTTCTTGTGCTTGACTGAATTAACATAACACAGGTAGCATAGGGAAATGCAAGGGAAATACAGAGGTACTGTCAACCAGTATGGATTTGAAGAAAACAATTATTCCTATTATTACGCAATAGTAGCAAAAGGTGAATATGGTGGCTAGGTTTAGAGGTGACAAAATGTACCGTCTGCCAGAAAAGAAGCTCTTCCACACACATATTTCTAAAGCACGAAAACCTATCACGACAGGGCTGACAGCCGCAGAGTGAAAGGCAATCCATGCTGATCACCTCTACATTGACCTGCCAAATCATAAATCAGGGATTTGTCTCATTCACACATGCATCTTCATCAGTCTAGCACCTATAAACTGATATTAGTAATGGTTTCACTGGCACTAGTCATCAGTACCAACAGTGTCACAGAGGGAGTGGGGATAAGTCTCCCAAAGTATATCCTATAGCCTCCCACAGAGACAAGTCGTTATTAAGTTAATGTAAAAACTCCCTTGTGTATAATCAAACAGCTATTGTGGAAACCAGTCAATTAATCAATCCTGCTGATCATGGGTGTTGTCTGTTGGAATACAGAACACTATTAAAAATCCTTCTCTGTTACTTAGATGGCAATTCCATGAACAAAACTTGATTATCGAGAGCTGGTAAAATGATGGCAGCGTCTCGTGCAGCCAGTGGGACGGGGTTCAAGCAGCATCGCATTGTTTGCATGAGCAAGTACGGGTGTGAGGAGAAGCAGGCAAGCAAGAGGAGATGCACAGAAGGGGAAACCTACCCCATATGAGGGGACAGAGGGTGATCTGCCTGAGGGGCCGTTCAGTGAGAGGGCCCAAGGGACAGAATGCCGACGGCCCTGGTGATGATGGTGATTGATGCAGGCACAATTCAGACACCCCAGACGCTGTAGCAAATTAAAAGGCTATTTTGTAAAGTTGTAAAGGAGCAGAATGGCAAAGAGGAGCGATGAGCCCCCCCACCCCCACCCACCCACCTCCTCTGCTCTGTCACACCATCCGCTTCTGTTTGGTTTCCTTGGTGTCATCAGTCCCTTAGGGAGGAGAGCTATTACAAGCCTTTCACTCTCACTCATACTGGATACACCGCTGCTTGTGCACATATGGGAGTGTGCATGAGTGTGAGGAAGAAGGTAAATATGGATCTGTGCACAAGAGAGAGACTGTAAAGCTATCTGTGAGTCAGTAGATGAAAGTCAATAAGCAAATATTGATGAAACATCATGGAGATCTTGGAAGGAATATTTTCAAGTTCTCAAGTGACAAGCAGCAGTGCTTCCTCCCTCTTCTGCACATTAGTTCCTTATCTGTACATGATTAACAAATCATTTATACTCAATTTGAATTTAATTGACCTGACTGACCTGAGGATGCACCCGCTGCCAGGCGTGTGTCCTGCCTCGGAGGGATGTGTGTGGGGAGAGGAGATAGAGAGACAGACTGTGTCAGGCTATAGGCAGAGCCGCCATCGGGGAGGACGACTCACATGCCAGAGGTCAAACTAGTGTCAAGTGGGGACTGAGGCCAGCTGAGCTGCCCTGGCCCATGCATTGTGCTCATCAACACAGCTGCTGTCAGTTATCAGGAGTGTTTGCAAGGGGAGGCACAGTGGGCCAGGGGCGGGGGCGCAGGCTGTGTTGTTAGAAATTAGCGTGCTTGTGTGTAACTTTGGGGGAAGTGAAGGGGCAGGAGATTGGGGGTTGTTGGAACTGGGGGGCATATGGTCCTACTACCCGAGGAAAAGCGCTCTTTTCCATGCAACACATGCCAATTCTCTCACAAGCAGGTCACCTGCCTCACATCTTTAGGCCGCTCAGCAAAAAAAAAATTGTAATGGTTTTAAATGTGGTCAGCATTTTTTTCTGTAATTCAAATAAAAGTTCTAAATGTCCAACATTGAAACTATTAATTTAGAATACAATAATGACAAAAATAAATAAATGAAAACAATTGATTGATTAATAATAATAATAATAATATTAATAATAATATAAACTCAACACAAAAGATTGATGCAAATGAAAGTTTTCAATGTACAAAAAAGCGAAAGCCATATAATAATAATAATAATAATAATAATAATAATAATAATAATAATAATAATAATAATAATAATAATAATAATAATAGTAAATTAATTAGGAGAACAAAAATAAACAAAATTTGATTGCAAATACATATTTTCAACACAGATGACAATATTGTAGTTCGCTCTGTTTGCTATCTGGTTATTATCATGTCCTATGTGCCTACTTTGATCTCAGTCAGGGGTGATATGTTTTAGGTTTGATTCTCAGACCTAGCAGCCCCCAGTGAGGTATAATCAGCCCTGCTGCAGTAAGGTCACGACTCGTGCTGGAATAGTTTGACTGGCCTATAGCAGCTTATCACTTGCTCCCACTCTGCCCAGCCCATCCACTGAATACTGACAACAAGGAGGGGGAGCCCACTGTATGAATCGATCTTCTCTCACACTGATATGTCCTGCTAAGAGGTCACCAAGGCTGGGTAATATGTACACTGGCGAGTCAATAGGAAAATATTAGCCAAACAGCTTAACAGAGAGGGAGTGAGGGGAACACAGACACTGCATGCATGAAAGGATAGATGTGTGCATGTGTCAGACATCCCAGTCTGCTTCCCCTGGTGCATCTGTCTGTCTCTGATCTCTGAGTTGTATGCAAGCAGGGGAGTCATAGATGCTGCATTAGAATAAGAGCGGACTGCAGGAGTGCCGCAGACAGACTGTGTCCTGATGCTGTCGCCCACCCTTGTCTTTTCAGCTGGGCCTTCTCATACTCATCCTTTCATTCCAGCAGCTCTTTGGGACTGGGCTCGTCCCAATGCACTAAACAGATGGGCGTCTCACAAAGGGCCCTGCTTCTTGGCAAGCTGGTGTCCTACATGGCTGATTACACCTAAATACCAAACCCAGAATTGATACAGTGGCTTATGGTCACATTGTGTGCAATGGGGTTACAGGGCAGTCAAAAAGACCCAATAGATAATGTATGTTGAAACCTGTTTGTATTGTTGGCAGAAATGTATAAATACTGCTACCTATGAGAAATGAGGGGTTTAGGAGCTGGTGGAAGACATACAATATAGCACATATGATTTGCAACAAAAGTTTATATTTTTTTTGGCTTAAAGGGAATTTTATGTTAACAGAATTAAAGATGCTTTTTTCCCCTGAGATACGGTAGATCTTTTTTCTTTGTTGTGTCGAGAATATAGAAGCTTCACGTCTTCCACCCCAGACTGTATTACACCACAGTGCAGGTAACAGAGCATGTATTGGCTGGACACAGGCAATTTACAATTTTTTAGACAATTTTAGGTCACACTTACTACACAACAAGAAGGTAAAGGAAACAACTTCTTACTTGAGGTAGGATAAATCCAAATCAGGGTTGTTTCTTTAAATTCACAAAGCCCCCGTTTCACTCAATCAAAGCATCACATAGTCTCAGGTGAAATAACCAATATCATAACCCTCCCTTACATTAAAATCACTCCTTAGTTCCTCCATCCTTAACGTTATACCTGCTACATCATTGCAAGAATTGAATGGATTGAATAAGAATCCATGGATTTGACCTAACTTCCTACTAATTACTTTGAATACACAAGTTGGTCTACAGTACAGCTATTGTTATTAAATACATGTATTATGTACAGGCACAAACATACACAGTGCCTCTGTAGTGGGCTGTGAGCAGTATTTGTTTCTCAAATCCATCCAATTCTCAAATCCAGTGTTTCCCTTCTTGATTTTATCTGCCTTCTATAATAGGAAGGTTGTCACTGTGTGTGTCCATTCTCATCTGATTTTGTGTATGTGCACATAAGATAGAGAGGAACAGAGAGAAGGGAATGCGTACATGCCTGTAGCCAGACAATCTACATTTTTAATCAACATAAAAAACCAAACCAACAAACTGGGCTTCTTATCAGCAGCTGTGTCCTTTCCTTCCTCTCAGACTGTCCTCCCATCCCTGTCTGGCCTCCCAGATATGCTAATCGCTATGTAAGAATATCCTGTCGGATAATTACCATACATTACCCTGTGCTCATCTCTGGATTAATTCCTCATGTCCATAATCACATTTGTGCTTCTTTTCCAGACCAATGTTAAAGGTGAAACATAGGTAAATATCATTTATATTGCTTGGACACTATAGTATGGAATGTGTTGGCGATTCTTACCTCCAGGATATTGTCTGCAGACTGAGATGGCTGAATGAAGAGGATTATCTCTTCAGACATAAACTATCCAGACTGCTGGATCTTAGAGAGTTGTAATTCCACCACCAGAGGCTGTTTTCAATGGTGGATATCCTTGCGTTATCTTCTGTTATTTGATGGCTTTACATTCATTTGTATATTCATGCTTTGTATTGATCCCAAACACAAAGCACTAAGCTACAATTTGCATGAAATAACACATTCTGCATTTTTCCATTTATTAAACACATGAGCAATTGCATGGTAAGACCGATATTTCAGTGCTGATATTCAATGTTATTCCACTTGTGTTATCACATCCATTTAGAAATCCCAGTTGTGACTAAAGTATCAGAGTAAAGTTTCTTTTGTCATTACAAAACACTGACGTTTAACAATTATAGACATTTAAATATGCTCTGAAAATGTGATACTTAAGGTGTGTCTGGTTGGTAGACTGTTCAATGCATTCTAGTCACATGATGATGCAACTGAAAACATCCCTGTATTGATAGCCCCACCCTTATTTTTATATCTCATTTGAATGTATTGAGTGGGCCATCTGTAAGCCATTTATCTACATCAAAAAGCCGTTAGAATTGCCGTCTCCTCCCCCTGGCCCTGCCTCCAGCCCAGCCGCCACATACAAATCAACACATGCTTGCATATGTTGCTTGATGAAAGCAAACACACACATGCACACACAGACAAAATGCATGTGCGCATGATTTGTCCGACAAGCATGATGTATTATCTTAACACCATATTTTTTAACATCAAGGAGTCATTTTCATCTTTTTGCCACTCTCTTTTAATCAGTGTCCCTTCAGTTCTTTCAGCTCTGCAACAAGGACCTACATTCACTGTTCTCCATGGACATAGGAAGCTGTTTTAATACGATCCTGACAACTGAATCCTATGTCTCTGTCTGCAGACCTTTCAACAAAGACCTGCTGTGGCGGTTGCACACATGACCCTTGTGAAAGAAACATAAAAGCACTATTACGAGAGTAATGACCAAATTTAACACTTTGCCTCAGCACACCTGGGTTCCAGACAAGGACCGTATATTTCCTCTGACAGTCCCAACATCTCTGCAGAGAGCAGCCAACCAGAACTTAACTGGCAGGGTCAATACCCCTGGAGAGAGAGAGAGAGAGAGAGAGAGAGAGGAGTACTTTAAAAATGTAGTGTATTTGTGCATTCTCATTTGTGGCTGCAGAAAGGACCAAAGGGCACAGAGAAGGACTAACAGAGCTTTCTGATCATTCATACAACTCTGGAATGAGACAATAAAGCATGTATTGGGGGGATTTGTCAGAAATTGGTCTGGTAAAGTTGATGGTTAGCTCACCCTTTTCAGATTTTTGTGCAAAAGGAGAAAGCCAGACCTTTTTAAAGATCTTTTTAGATAAATGTGTAGTCCCATATTAATATGCATAAAACCTGAGTGGGAGAGTTTGATATTAAAACCTTTCTATTTTAGGCAAAAAGAGCTGGTTAATTGTCTGAGGATGTCAGTGAGCAGCAGTTGCTTTAACAGCCAGCAGGGCCTGAGGCAGAGCCAGAAGCCTTCATTCAGCCTATAAGCTAATGTGCTAATCTGTTTTCTTCCATCATGCCCTAGGGTTTTACACAGCATTATGGCCACAAAATAGACTTTACCTTAAACTGTTATAGGTCACACAAAAGGGAGCGGCAGGAATAATAAAATGGAATTTTCCGACTACATTCACTACAGTTTTAAAGAGATAGTGTACTTTTATAGACCGCACTTATGCTTCACACCATGAGACTGTGTCTATCTGCTGTGAAACGTTATCTTGTATGACAAAGCCAACAGTCATTATTTAAGGAAAACATGTATACAAAAGCCAAAATAAAACCAGAAATCAAGTGAGATCACAACATGAAACTGATTTTACACAGCAGCCAGACACAGTTTGTAAAGCTGAACTGATGTGAATCATAATATACTTTTCACATTGCATTTGGTCACACTTTGATCTGCCAGAGTCAGCACGGCAGTGGGTGGTGAGAGTCACGGGAGTGTGCAGAGAAAGTGCTAATGGTTTGACACAGTAGAAGCGCTGATCATAGCTGTGAATGTCTACCAAGCCCAGTGCTTCATGCCTCTTGACTAAGACATATGCTCATAATAAAACATGTCTCAAACGTAGCTTTGGCACCCTCAGTGCTCTTTATTCAAACCTCCTACAGTCTTCTGGCTCACGTCCACACCCTCCACACACATTGCCCTGCCAATACAGCCACACATGCCATGTATGGCAGAGGGCAGGACTGGGATCTAAAACTCCCTCTCAGCCGAGGACAGCCTGGCATAATGTAAGATAGATCTCTTAGCCAAAACCATATAACACATTTTACATATGTCACAATTTATAACATTAACAAAGACAGGAAAAAATGAGGGCCTTAAAAAATATTTGAGAATTTATTCACTATGTTTTGATTTTGATATCATTGTTCAATAATAGTTACACACATGCATTTTTCAATCAAGTAATCCTTTTCAGGACCTCCTAACTTGTTGTATATTGAAATGTTCTTTAAGGTAAACTGCAAGACAACTCATTTTCACAATATATTTTTCTTTTTATATATTCTATAACTATAATATATTAATAAATAGTCAACCAAACTAATGGCTTCCTGTAGTGTCCTGGCAAATAGTCCTGGTTAAGAAGTAGTCCAGCACATAACCCCTTGTGAAATGACAAGTTATTGTTTAGGAAACTGTTATTAATCTATGTCTAAAGCATATTTCCCCAAATTTAGAACCATTCCCTTAACATTAGATTATTTTAACCGATGAGCTAATAAAAAGCAACTCTGTTTTCAATTGGCTTGGAAATTGTTTTCTTAGCTTAACACATATGAGAATTTTCTCAAGGGATAAAGAGCTAATCCTTCAGTCTATCTGAAAAATTCAAAAGAACCATATTTGGAGATACAAGATTTTCTTGTATGGCCACTGACAATATAATAAATGCATGATCTCACATCACACTGATTTCCAGTCCTTATTGCTCATATGCTGTAAGTAACTGTACTCCACACTGCCAACACTGTTCCATTCTCATGCCAACTAATTGTCCAAACAACCTCGTCAATGCAGATGTTCCATTTGTCATGTCAATAAAGCTATTTGGAAGCAATTGATCAGTTGCAACCCCCCTGTTCCCGCAAGGGGCGAGTTAGAATTAAAAGGAAAGGGACCAGAAGAAGGAGTGAGAATCACTGATTCTTCACATCTGACCCCAGATAATATCACCGGACCTGTGATCAGCTCTTCAGTGGCCTTGCTGCAGCACACCTATTGGTTCCTCTCCCTGGAGATAGTAGAGATAAGAGAAGCCATGACACAAGACTCTCCCATCAGGAGTTGTCAGAGATCAGCATCAAAACCCTTGGGAGAAAGCAGGCTCTGATAGCAGGGTTGTTCCACTCTTTGGTATTTTCAACAGTACTACTTGCGACTGTGCCATTTTCTGTTCCTGCTCAAGCATAAGGTAGGTAATGAAGCAGATCACTGCACTCCTGCTTACCCAGAATGCTTTTGGGTATACCCACCTTGGGAGAAAAGGAAGACGTATCTGTCAGTTGAACAAAGCTTTCCAGTTTTTGCAAAGAAGAGAGAAAAAATCAATGACTATCTCCAGTTTGTGGAGACACAATCAATTCTGTGTGGGTCTTATCCTCTCAATGGAGATGAGGGAACAATAACAGAATATGGTCATTTCAGGGTCACAGCAGACTTCAAGAGATGGCCTTTGGTTGAGGTGTTTGTGTTGGATCCTGAGTGTTGTGTTGTGTATTGATTTCACACAACCTGGTCTCCTTTAAACAGAGAAGAGGCAAATCACCCCTTCATGGCTGCTTACCTTTTTCTCTCACCATCAACCCACTGTATTCTCTTTCTTTTGATTGATTAATCTGACAAGTGCAAAGAATGTTCTACAAGTATATAGTGAACATATTATCCGTGGTTTTTCCCTTTTGAAGAGCTGAAAGCACGTTGGAGTCGAAGCACCATTGAATAGACTAACTTCTCATTAGCTCTCCTTATTTAATTTTGTAAATGTAGAATTATATATAACTTATTTGTAATTTGATGATTATCACATAATATAATTAATAATGAATAAATGTTTTTCATTCTAAAAGATATAATATAGACTAGACTAGACTAAAATATAGACTATAGTACTAGATTAGGGGGAGACAGACAGTACAAACAGGATAAATTTTAGCTGCAAGTTCATATTATAATAGTGATGTATTACATTCATGGGAAGTAATTTTATCCTACAGAATTCTCCTTTTAAGAGTACACCAGAGTGTGCAGAAAATAGCACGCAATGAATGTATTAGGCCAGAATCAGAAAGTATGTCTGATGTCATATGAAGAACATCGCAAAATATGAGATGCGGTAAAAAATGTCATGATTATGACTTCTCACCACAACACAGAAAATGAAAAAACATAGGTGGAGTTTGTACAATATCAGATTTCATTTTAATCTCTATTAATCCCCTAAAATAATTCTTAATTCTATTTCTCACCCAGAGGATTAAGCTTCTTTATTTCACTGCATCTGTTGTGTCCCTCCTTTGATTTCATACACCTCTGACTGTCTGCAACCAAATACTGTTCCTACCCATCATTCATTTTTTTCTTTTTTAACCCCAGATAATCCATGATTGGCATAGTACGATCCTCTGAAGTGTTACATCATGTGAACAAAGATTAGTCCTATTCTTCATGTAAATTAAAACTTTGTTGCAGTGTGTTTAATAATCCTCAACACAATAAAAACTAGTTTTGTTACCCACAGTCAAATTTCCCTGGGTGGTGCAAATGCATTGGCAGGCAATGTATCACATCACACAGGGCTTTGCATCAGACATGTTGCAGTCTCATGACCTTTGCCTCCACATCAGAGTCCATCGGCTATTCTGAGATATGTGCTGGTCCAGAGTCAGACATGACAAATGTGTGCACCACAGTTGAAAAGTCATTTGGAGGGAAAATCTATTTTACACCTGTGGCAGTCACATTATCTACCCAGTAGTGGGGAAGGCAAGTGCTCCCAGCCACTTATCACTATCATGTACTCTAAATTATATTTTTTCCATGAATATGGCAGCACACTTTGGTCAAAACCAACAGACCACCTTTTGACAAGATCACTACATCACATGGGAAACAACTTGCTCAGCTTGGACCTCATGGCCTTCACCATCCATTACAGTGCATTGTATTTGGTCAGCAGCTGTTTAAATCGTCAATAAGTATATTTATCAAGGGGTCTCAATGTTGATGCTGGGGTCGGCAATTTATTTCAGAAGGTTTTTTTTGTAATGTTTATGTGAAGTTATCTTTACATCTCGACAGCAATCAATAAATCAAATGCACAACAATGGAAAAATCCCTTTGGAGGGAGGCCTGAAGGAAACGGGTGGGATTTAGTTGGTTGGATACTTTCAAGATCTAGCTATTTCTCGCTAGTTTCTCCAATGTTGCCTACCCCAGCTTTAAGTGTGGTGAGTCCCTCTCTAATTGCTCATTTTGTGATTGGTCCAACACTTTCAAATGCACATGTTGTTTTCTCAAGTGGTGGTAATCACTAACGTCAAATTGAAGAATAAATCAACCTGTAGAGGATGTCGCGCATTAATGAGCTGAGGGACGTACTATAGAAAAATGGGAAATGAGAACTGGGACCATCTGTCAGTACTTGTGATGAATGGAAATGGACATCACTTCTCCATTCTCAGCAATATAGAAGGCTTTTCTCTACCACCTTGGATGACATTTTCCTGATCAGTCATGTTTTGCACATTTGTGGCAAATTGCTCCATCAGACACTGCTAGCACCTGTCTGTCAGACAAAGGGAAAGCCTGATGTCTGACAGACAAGTGAGTGACAAGGACAAAACTAGAGGAGAATACCAGAAGCGGTGGTGCGAAAGAAAAGAAAGTCAGGGACTCCTCTGAACATAAATTCCCCGGGGTGAAGCAGTATCAGTCAATCTGGGGCTAATTCATGTCAGAGTGTATATGCTATCTCCTCGAGAGGCCAACAGAGGGATGATAAAACTCAAGTGGAAGTTGATGTCACAAGTGGGCAGATATAACACTGGTAAAGAGAACAGGACAAAGACGCCGATGTGTTTATGACTGATATTCATCTGATCTTGGACCAAATTCTTGCCATCTTTCTAACTCCCTATATGTTACTGTAAATGATTCACATCCCTTTTAAAATGTTGAAGTAAGTTTGTATGTAACCTTTACTACAAGCACCCTATTCACGTCTATTCAGAAAAAGTCTGATAATTAGATAATTTTTTTAAAAAGTCTAATATTAATAACTATCAGCAGCTAAGATAAAAAGAGCTGCTCAGAGATAAACCTGTCTCGCATTCAGAATAAAATGTTTAACTCCTTGTGAAGTGATATCATTCCAAGATAATGAATGCAGTTGACTCATGTAGGAGAACATTTGCTTTCATTCATGTTATACTTAAATTGCAAGATAGATCTAAATTATGTAGTTAAATTAGCTGTGAGAAAAAAATACACATGTTGTTTTGTCTGGCCTCTCAAATAATCAAAAGCTCTATTTTCAGGAATATTAGCCCACTGCTGTATGGATTCCTATTTTTCACATCAAAGGCCAAAGTACTACTGCACAAGTGAAAACAGTATGAAGCCTGTTGTGGCTCCAGAAAGAGCTGCACAAAGTCTGATACAAGGGTGATATAAATGATATCACAGCGTTATTGGAGCTGAAGATCACAAGTTTGAAAAAGAAAATAATCTATACACCTCTGTAGCTCATTGCTTATCTCTGCTTGAGGCCACATTAGCAGCTACTGGCGTACTGACCTGGATCTCAGACCAACAGTGGGAAGCTGAGTTGCACTGTAACATACAGTAGGTGACAGATCTTGCCAAGTAGGAAGAAACCATCGGTTTTAATCTCTTTTTTAACTGCCCACTGTGAGTCTGACAATGTTATAATGCAATGTTGAATCGGTGGAGTAGTCTTTTAATGAATGATGTTAAAGGAGTTATTATAGCCAAAAAACCCTATCTGTTCATAGTGTATCTGACGGGGTTTTTGAAATTAAGAGCAGCAGACTACAATCCACTGGGCCCAAACAACCGGACCAGGCTCCCCGGCGGGTACAGTGTTCGCTCAGAGGAGAGTAAAGAGAGCCAGGAGAGGAGCTATGCTGACCCGGCTTGGACTTAATTCTGCTCCTAAAAATCCAGTCTGAACAAAATGGGACTCATGTTGACCAAGCAATGGAATTCAGAGACTATTGTGTCCACATCCTTACAGAGACCTGCCCCATCAACATTCCGGATCAAGCACTCGGCAGGAGCTGTCAGTGCACAGCTCTCAGTGGACTCTGTGTTTTACATTGATGATGGTTGGTGCACAGTCAAAATGGACTGTGTTTCCCAAATGTCAGACTGTTTATTGTGTAGATGAAACTTTCATTATCATCTGGTTGATGCTGTTTACATTCACCCCACAAGCAAATTCAAAAAATGTACTGGGTATGTATGCGTATGTATGGACATGAATAACTGTATTGTTTTATTTTATTTTAATTATTTTGTTTTATGTTACCCTATTTTAATATCGGGTTACACTTAATTGTAAGTTGCGTGTGTAGCCCAAAGGAACTACAAATTTCGTTTCATTATTCAGCCTTATGCTATTTAATGACTAATAAACAACCTTGTATATTGTAGTTAAATGGATTTGCTAAGATTTTATTTTATTTAGCTGATTCAGCTGAGATAAATGTAATCAGACAACTATGTTCTTAAGAGTATTGAGTCAACTCTGAATAGCATAGTCTACTTTATGAAAATACTTTCTAACTCGTCCAAACCTCATTTGATATACAATATAACCAAAATGAATAAATAAATAAAAACACTGCACTATCTTGTCATATTAAGTGATGATATGTTGACGTGAAATGTCAGCAATCAACTTAAGGTCTTCTGAAACCATACCCTTTAAATATCTCTGCTTTTTTTCCATTTTTCATGACAAATACTGAACACTCAAAAAATACTAAGAAAATAATACAGTGATATTGAGAAAAAATAGTTGGAGGAGGTGCACTAGGGTATCACTCAGAGTCAGATGTGAAAGTAAAACAGATGGTGAGGTTGAGGCTCTGTGTCAAGTACATAATGTGTCCCCGGGCCTGGGGAAGCAATGTCTAAATTAATATGATTTGTCCACCTTTGATATTTAAGAGGATTATACCTTATGTTCAAACACAGGGTTGTGAATAGCCTAGGATGAAAAGTGGCACAGAGCAGAATAGAATTAACAGCTCCTGAAGGACTTCTTCATTCATTGTTAACTTCTTGCCTAATCCTTATTAGGATGTACAGGTCGGAGGGAGCTGGCCGTGGCTAAGGGGACATGTGCCCCTATTGTGTGTCTGATGGTTAATCATGCTGTCATGGCAGGGGGAGGGGAAAGCAAATGGGAAGAGACTAAGGGATCAAGAATGTGCATAAAGGCCCCCTGCTCTTTATGGGTGTTACCCAGTCTGGTTGAGCTCTGATCCTCCTCCATGGCATTAGGTATGAAGTGCAGAGCACAGGCACCGGCTCCCAGCATGTGCACATGAGGTTTATCACACATGTTCACACACACAGACCTGCAAATTACATGCAGGCCTATTAAGGAAAAAGCAGTGCAAGCGCTATTGGAAGATCAGCAAAATTGGCATCATAAAACACTGATTTTGTTACAGAAACCATTTAAAACTTTTCATTTCAGGCTCTGTGTGAACAGGTTCAAGTAGTGGGTGTGGGAATCACCTCCTTTTCATTTGGTTCAGATTGGCAGTGTTTTTCTACATAACTGATCATTTGCAAAATTTGAAAGCGGAATAACAAGATGTCTGTTGCATGTCAAACCCATTCAAATGTTTCGTGATTTTTTTTGTGTGTGTGTGTGCATGTGTGTGTGTGTGTGTCTATGAACTCAATACAACCTTCCTGATCCCCTTCTGATTTCTGTGACCTGGCCTCTCAGCAGGGATCAACACCATGGAAACACAGGATTTGGTCATCCTCTTCATTTATATGTTCACACTACAAGTGACTTAATGTATGCCAACACATAATTGTGTTTTATGACACTTTTGGTATTGTTTATTTGCTTTTCACTGAATAATAGCTTCATTTGGTAAAAACTTTGACAAAATTACCTCTCTGGTCAGAGCATCAATCAGTCTATCAGCATCTCTGATGAAAGTAAACTACATAGACCTTTATCCTATTAATCTTGGAGTCAAAACAGAGAAGGAAGGGGCAATTCTTTTCAGATTTTCCTGCTCTAGACAAGTAACTTTGAGAGGGATGCGGGAAAGAACTGCTTAATGACACTGTGTTGGCTTTTTAATGAGTTATATTAGATGTCATCACAAATCTTTAACTGAGTTATTGCAGCTGTGATGGTAGGTGAAATAGAGAAAAGACATTCTTAAGGAAATGACCAAATGCATGCATTTTAAAAAAGGAAATAGACTGAGCTTGAAAAAGTGTTTTTGCATGTGTCAGTGGGGTGTAACTACACAAATTGCGTTTTGCAAATTCATAGTGTTGCCAGTGTACGTTTCTGCTACCACATCTCTGTCTGTGTCTGCGATTGTGTCTTGCAAAATGGTTTAAAATTCATACATATATATATATAT
>JAPMOB010224378.1:2740-19864 GCA_029875015.1 Lepomis gibbosus
GTTAGCAACAGAGAGGCACCGATTGAAAACACACCTGTGTAAATATGACATTGTAAGATAGTCAGCCATCTGAAGAAGAAAAGGAAAGACAGGTTACATTGTACTCTTTGAATGAGGCCCAGATAATAACAGGTGAAGCCTTGTGCAGCCAAATTACATAAAAATAATTGGCCAGGGGATTCAGCTTAAATGAAGATGCCTTTATTTTTTGTAGCCAAACCGTTTTATCAGAGGTCGTGGGATGGAGACAAAGGCAGTGCAGATGATTTCCTCAATGGTGAGATTGTGTGGAATCCAAGACCCTGCTTCTGCTGCTCACTCCCTGCCCTGCAACCCTATTAATTCCCGACTCTTGCCTACTTTTAAGAAACTCCTCCAATTCTTTCCCTTGTTCGTGGCTGGAAATGTCGTATGTCCACAACGCACACAACTTGATATGAGACTTGGATGCCTTAGCATGACTCTTTATATGCAGAATGTGTATGATAAAATGCTTGTGCTTTTAAGACCCTGGTTTAAGTTATGTGCAATGTATGTGGCTGCCATGCTTCATCCACATTAAGTAAAACAGCAGCTGCAAAACACATGACAACAAACACATCTGAGTCCTGGTAAAACACTGTATTACCCATTCATGATTGCAGCTCCACATGTCCAATCTAATCCCTCTTACTGCCCGCAGCTATCCCAGACTCCCAAGTGAGGCCTGGGATTCTGGGAGGTAAGCTGGGCGGCGAAGACATCAAAAATGTTATCCCCGAACCAGTTGAGACACCGCCTCCGAGGAGCCGCCAGCAGCCTTTTGACTATGATGGAGAGGTCTACATTGGCACCAGGACTGAGGACAGACAGGAGAAAGAATTTCCTCAGGAAGAGGAAGAGGAGGAAGAGGAAGAAGAGGAAGATAACCAGCTCAATCCAAGAGGAGATGTTTTCAGTAAGTATCCTTTCGGTTGGCTCCCTTGAAGTAATTCTGTTTCTGGCATTCTGAGTGGTCCCCAATGTATTAACTATACGTAGACTAAACAAACTCAATGTGATTCTACAGTGACTTCGCTCTTGTGTCCACACAGCATCTGAATACAATTATTGTTTTTTTCGGTAGCCAGCTGAAATAAGTAAAAAAAATAGCAGGTCAGGTCTAAGACCTTGACCAGAAAAGAAAGGGGCTTGTTGCTTCATGTCACCCTGCCCACACCAGGCTCCTCCAAGACATAGATGAATCTTCTTGGAATGTTTGATTTTACCAACAATGGAGAAACACACATTTGCTGTTGCGCTTAAATTTGATTCTTTTAAGGGATAACAGGCACACATTGAATCTGATTAGTCAGATTCAATGTGTGCAGATCTGATTATGTTGATTTGTCATTTATCAAGTATATGGTAACTAACCCTAAAAGTGTGTCAACTCTAAGCTCACTTTTTTAAAATTTATTTTCCAATATCAAACCATTGGATAAAAAATTTTAAAATATATAAAGATCTCAAAAAGAACACAGCAATGTAAAATTAAGAAATTATCTGAATCTACAGATTATGAGACATGATAGCTTCTAGCATTTCATTCCCACCTGAGTTGTGTGTATATATGTATATTCTGGTAAGAAATTCAGACACTTTCATCAGATAAAAAGAGAAGAGTGGGCAGTGTGGTCATGCAGTGGTATGCGCCTCATTGAGAAACCCCATAAATGAGGTTACCTTTCACCACTAATCCTGATCTTTATGGAAACACCAGAGTCTGTGTAAGATCTCAGATAAGCAAGAGGAGACAGGCCCCAAGACATCCATCACCTCCAGGGAGGAATTTTACTCTGTCAGCATGTGAGAACCCAGGGATACAACTCATCCTGGGCCTGTTTCCCATCTCCTGGGAGGAGGGTGTGGAAGGGAAGGAGGTTTCAAAGCCTCCAAGCCTTTTATTATGTTTCCCCAAAACAGCTGTTGTGCAAACAGACTTGACTCCTAGTAGGAAAGTCTGTCATCAGCACTCGAGACCTCTCTAACTCTAGCCCACTCTGGCTGTGCAGGTTCAATAACCCCAGCTGTCACTCGTCCGACTGTCTAAGGCTGCTTGCCATGGGGGTGGTTTGCTGCAAAAGCTTCAAAGTAATTCAGGAGGGATCCTAAAGTTTTAGTTCTATCTCAAGACATGAGTGACAACAGGGCAGGTCAACACCTGTTGGCTTAAAGGCCCTTTCTGACTTATGTTTCATCCTGGAAAATCTTTCTACTGCATAATTTAGGAATATTTTTTAAGATACCATATTTTTAGAGGAATTCTTGGACAAAAAGGTCTTTGTCTGATTTTTTTATGAGGCAAAATTTATGAGGCACATTTTTTGTTGATGCAGTTGTTTTTACTTGTACTGATAATCACATTTTGCCGAAATAATGTATGCGACAATGTATTAGGTACTCCTTGCTAAAACAAATGCAGTTTAATCCAACAGTCATGCGGTAAATCCTTACATTATAACCTTTGTGAAAGTAGGATTTATTGCAGGACTGTTCACTGCAATAATTTAAGCTAGGTGTACCTAATAAACTTACAACTGAGTGTTTATTTAGTTGAAAATTCATGAATGCATACTGTTTTTTCCTTGATTCTCTAAACACAGTATCAGAGGACTTTGAATCAGTGTTTGGCCCTGCCACAGAAGTCAAAGAAATCCAACTACCACCAGTTCAGGAAGGTAATCAAATATCTGTTTATGTGCCGCTGTTACATGACAGTTTATGTGAATAATTTAATGTGCTCTCATTGCATTGCCCTGTAGAGTTTATCATGGATTGCAACTTTGATCAGGGAGCCTGTGAGTGGGTCCAAGACAAGGCTGATGACATGGACTGGAGTGTATCCTACCATGATGATGGTAATTATTAAAATGTTTTTTTAGGTTGTGTTTTTTTACACGTTACTTAAGATTAATTTAGTATACTACACTTCCCTTATATGTGCTACAAACTTTTTCAGGTGCAGAGTACTACATGGCCATGAGTGGGCTCATAGGGGAGCAGAAGGATGTAGCCAAGTTGAAGTTGCTTCTCAGTGACCGGGCCCAGCAGGGCAGCTTCTGTCTCACCTTTGACTACCGTGTGGTGGGCCATAATGTGGGAACTCTCAGGGTGCTGCTGGATAACAATGCTTACCCAGTATGGGAGCAGAGCCAAAGCAGAAACCAGGACTGGCAGACAGAGCTCCTCACTGTGGCCTGGAAAGAAGAAGCCCCAGAATCTGTGAGTCAATTCTTCATTTTATCGATAGATGATTGTCAAACCAGTGCTGTAATTGTTAATAATGATTATACCTGTAATAAAGACGTTGAACAACACAAATGTTGTATCATAACTCTATGCAATACTTATCTGACTAGCTAAGATGTTTTTTTTTTTTACCTTAAACGTTAAATTAATTTGGTTCACTGTATGTTTAAAAGACAAAAGGTAAATTGTTCACTCACTACTGGATTCTACAACCTAAGGATGCAATTGTACCCTTGAATGTCTTTCAGATTGTCTTTGAAGCGCAGCGTGGGAAAGGTGTTGGAGGGGAAATTGGGTTGAACAATGTTGTGCTGACCTCAGGGCCCTGTCAAGAGGATGTCAGCCCAGTCTTTTAAGAAACGCCACCCAGGATTTCCAACTTGAAAATCAGCTCTAACTGACACATGTCAAAGATTCCTGTTTCATGTCCTTATTATGGTCTCTTCCCTTGGGAGTTTCTCAGCGTTTAACTCATGGCTTAGCCAGAGGACAGCCACATAAAGATGCAGACACAGGTCTCAAGGGAAGATTATGTATATTCAGAGCATGCATGTTTACGTTATGACCATGCTGCTACATCAGTACATCCTGCTACATTCTACCTTGATCTTTTACGATACAGATAACTCAGATCTCAGGAATAGGTGGAAATGCTAACTTTGTCTGTTAGTTAGGTTTGCCAGTATTGTGTGTAGTCCTTTGCTGTGCATGTGATTGCTGTGCATTGCTGAAGTTATATAAATAAAAATAATCTGACATGTAATGTGAATTCTTAGGCGAATTATATTGGATATTCAATCTTAGATGAATAACTTTTGAAGGCTATTTTGCATGATAAAATGTATCAGTGCATAACTGCTGTAAATTTCGCTTTCATATTATACTGTACTATTACATTAAATCTATTTGTTTTTTTCTAACATTGTCTAACATTCCTTTTGTTACCCACATATTGTATGGTTGTATACCCGGATGCCTCATCTTGATCATATCACTTACTGTAACTTCTGCAAACAGAATTCTTTCATCATCTAGATATAGTCTAATGGTAATGGCAGTGACTGTGGTCTCATAAACCAGTATTATGCGGTGGACAAAATCCAAGGTAATATGACACAGTATGAGCAAATATTAGTCTGACTGAAGAAATGCCACCACAAACGTCAAATATTAATAGATTCCAATGCTGGTATTTGATCACAGAAAACTGTTGATACCTGATTTGTGGTAAATTTACACTCAATTTGAAAAAATCATGCTTTCATGACAATATAAATATCCATATCAAAAAGAAGAAAAGAGGATTGTTTTTCCCACAACAGACAGCTGATGAGAGTGTGGAGGGTTTATAACGTCAATAATGTTGCTGTCTTTTATAATTTGTGTATGCCTACAGTTTTGAGGTACTTGTGCTTTACTTGATTCAATTTTTGAGACTATCTGAACAACATTTCAGAGGGAAACAATGCACTTTCACTCCACTACATTTAACGTTACAGCATTTGAATGATGCATTCGGTCAGTGTGTCTCGGTAAAAATAACTGTAGCGTTAATCCAACTGGGCCTCTCTGCATACAAAGCACATTAGTTTTTCCTTGACGTAGTTAAATAACCTAGATTTTGCTGCTAATACTGTTGTGACTTACTTAGTAGCTCGGAGGTGCTGCATCCGATTTTTTTTTTCGTGAGGCCCAGTAGACGTTACGTTAGTGTAGGACAGCTTGGATACTTGCAGATAACATCTAAATGTCACTACCTGGTGGCAGCGCATGAATAACACAAAGAAGTAAAAGATAAGGTATGTTGTCACCGATGGAGATAACGCTGGGGCCTGCTAACACCTGTAGACGAATAAACACTAAATTAGGCAAGGTCCCGCTTCATTTGAAAGTAAATGATGCATCATACTTTCGCTGTAACGTGCACACTGCGACTAATATCAGTCATATGAGTTGGAAGGGCGTGAAAAGTTACCTCAGCGCTCGTTGGTTGTATTCTGTCTGGCTAGATCACATGATCGGAGGCTGTCCATGTATCGTTAGCTTGTTAGCAGCTAGCTGCGTTAGCTCCGAGCCTTTGGAGTTCACCAGGAAACGGTGCGACCTAACGTTAACTCGAGCCACCCCAGAGCGAGCAGCTGTCAAACGTATGCATTCATATTATTCCGTGTTGTAATTGTCGTTGACTCGGCAACGGGTTGGTTCAAACTGCGAGGTACGTTACTAGCAAGCTCCACAAGCAAGTAAACCTGAGCTAGCGAAAGTAGTGTATTTTATGAGCCTAACACCAGCTGTGTTCCCTTGTTTTCATTTTTTTCATGTTAGCCTAGCTTAGCTAACACCTGGCTAGTTGCTAAACCTACAATTTGTACTCTCTCTACTAGCCATTCGTTTAATATTGTGTACATCGTTTATGACAAGCTAACTCTTTTTACGTGGCTGTGCTCACAGTGTATTGATCGTTTGGTAGCCGATTATGCTTTATTGCAACAGTAGGGCTATAACTGCTGTCCTGTGCCATCTGTTAATCAGGAAACTGATTTCTTGTCACTGTTACAGCTGGTTGTTGCTTGGCTGCTCACAACAACATTAAACAAATGAGCATGTGACCAAGGACAAGGGTCTATAGCACATTATCTGGACAAGTGGAGGAGGCCAAAATCAATCGTGGGTGATACCAAAAAGCTCAAAACATCCACTAAAAATTGTACTTCTGCAGCAAGATAGCGTAGTACAGATAACATATTTTGCACTTTGCATCTCTCCATTAGGTAAATCATTTCAAAGTGTTCGAGCAGGAGTGAATAGCCATGACAACAAAGACATCCCTGCTGAAAGTCATTCTGCTGGGTGATGGTGGTGTAGGAAAAAGCTCCATCATGAATCGCTATGTTACCAACAAGTTTGACGCACACCTTTTCCACACCATTGGCGTCGAGTTCCTCAACAAGGAACTTGAGGTAGACGGCCACCAGGTTACCCTACAGATCTGGGACACAGCTGGCCAGGAGCGCTTCCGCAGCCTGAGGACTCCTTTCTATCGTGGCTCTGACTGCTGCCTGCTCACCTTCAGCGTAGATGACAACCAGAGTTTTCTCAACTTAGGCAACTGGAAGAAGGAGTTCATCTACTATGCAGATGTCAAGGAGCCAGAGAAGTTCCCATTCGTAGTCCTGGGCAACAAAGTGGACGTGACAGAGCGGCAGGTGTCTACTGAGGAGGCTCAGCAATGGTGCAAGGAGAACGGCGACTTCCCCTATTATGAGACCAGTGCCAAGGATGCCACCAATGTAGCGGTGGCGTTTGAGGAGGCAGTGCGTAGAGTGTTGGCAGCAGATGAGAGAACGGACCACCTCATCCCCACAGACACAGTCAAGCTCCACAGAAAGCCTCGCTCTGCCACCACATGCTGTTCATAACATCCAGGAGTTATCACTAACATTAATATTCCTGTTATGCCTGTTATGTGATGAGGCTGTAAGTTTACAATGCTGAAGTAACATCTTATTTAAACAAATTACGCTACTGGCTTTATGATTTGTTTTACCGTTGAAGGTTTGATAATAATAATAGTTGGACTTCTGTTTGAAGAGAAATCAAGGAAACACTACGTTTCTTATTACAAATAAACATGAAATCACTGAATCATTCACTCAGCGCTGCCACAATTCAAAAGCCAGGCTATGGAGGGGTAACAAAAACAAAGTCAGTGTGTGTGTAAAATCATGATGGAACAGGGGCAATATATTTGAGAAGTTTCACTTCCCTCTCAAATGTTCCATTCTGTCACAAAGGCAAATTATAATGTGATTTTGTAAAATATGTTTAGAACTGTACTACCTTGGGTGTGCAACCATCATAGTTTCTGAACTTCACTCCCAAATGTAATAATGCAGATAGTGATGACCTGTATATTTATATTTAGAAAATAACATAATTCAATAACTTATACAGCCCAATAATATTATTTTGAGAATAATAAAGTAGCTAAGGCACTACTTTGTGTAACTAACACAAAGTGGCTTGTTGTGATTGTTGCACCTTTAGGTCTTGTTTGTGCACATTCTGCATAGTGAATAGATTATGGCTATGTGCTGGAAGCACTGAGTGGACAAGATCCCTAACAGAAGATAAAAATTAAAGCAAAGATAACATGCATGGCATATGGTGTATTTAAGTTTCTGGAAACTTTTGTATTTTATAAACTGTTTTTACCTTGAATGTCAGTGAATGAATATTTCCTGGAGGGAATTGTAATGAGGTGACAGTCAAGGTTGAGTAAATTTTTATTCCACTCATTGTTGGGTTTGTTTTAAATAATGATTTTGATCATCAAAGCACTTTTAACATTTTTTCTACTTACAATTCCAACATCTTTCCCCACAGCTTGATATTTAAAACGGCGAACCATTCATTAGCCTTAACTACTTTCTCATTCAGATTTCATTTATATTAAAAGTTGTACTACTGGTATGCTAACGATAAATAAACCACCTGAGAATTGTCTGTAAAAGCATGTTTTGTAGCCTGTAAACTCTTTATTATCCCAAGTTTTTAACTGAATGTTACCATTCCTTTGTGCTTTCTAACCACTGCAATAATATAATGCCAAAGGCAGTAGATAAGATATACATAGTACCTAACTGCACAAGATTGGGTCTATTGATTGAAATGTTTTTGTCAATATTAGTCAAGCACTCTTGGGATATGTTTAAGGGTTTATACCTTAAAGTGTAATGTTGAAATAACACAGTCGCCATACTCACACCACACCCAAAGCAAGAAATCAGGAAACAATCATTAAAATGTAGATCAGACAGTAAAGTGTTTTATAGAAAATCCACATCTGTGTTGAATATAGTTTGCATTTGGACAGGAAAAGAAAAACATACATCAAACAAGTGTATTAGGTACAACATATATACAACAAATAGACAAAACACATTGAAATCCTTGTATGTGAAGTGATTAACTCAGGAGATGTTTCTTTCCAAGAAACTGTACTTTCCTCTCAAAAGCTGTGGAGCGGATTGGTGCGTTGATTTCATAGAATGGATTCATTGCAAACTGAAAGACAGAATAAATCATTGATTCAAACACTGAAGGAAACAAATATGCCCAATGTTACCTCAGGGTACTCTAACCATATGGAAGACATCTTACCTTAATGTAGAAATCGTATACATCATTAAAAAAGTTTTTGATTCCATCTTCTTGTCGCACGTCATGTAGCATGATGAATCTTATATGTATGCCAAATTAAAGAAAACAATGGCAGTACATTCTTTACATAATGGCAGTATGGCTACAGCTAACAATTTTCACAATCAATTAACTTTTTGACTGTTTTAATAAAATTACATCTTTAAATTGCTTGTTTTGTTCAACAAACTGTCCAAAACTGAAAGATATTCAATTTACAATTGTATAAAACATATAAACAATAAATGTGTATGCTTAAGAAGTTGGACAGAGAATCTTTGGCACAAACTAAACTCAATCGATTATCAAAACTGTTGACTCATTTTCTGTCAATTAATTGACTAATAATTTAAGTTATCGTGCATTAGTTTATCCAAATTACAGATGAACTATGTAGACTGTTGTCTGTCAGTGAAGAAGAACATGGCGATATTTTATCAATTTTGTGATTGCAGTTAATTAAAAGAATGTATTCTGTGAGAGAATAAAAAGGGAAGAATTAAATGGAATAGGGGGGAAAAGGATATGTCCTGCAGTGACAAAGGCAGAAACAAACCACTCGTTGAACTTGTCCACAGTTTTCAAGTACATATTGTTGGACAGCCACATGTTTTCATCCACCAAATCAAGGGCTGCATGTGCAATGAACTGGTTCAGGTGACGATGGTCATCCTGTGGTCAATGAAACAGCTGATTAAACACAATAAAAGATTAACAGACATGATCACTTTCTATACATGACGCTAAATACCTTGTAGTAGCAACATTAAAGACATTTTCGTGTGGTCACATGCTTTATAGATTATATCCTGACTGTTCTGGTGTAGTCTATAGCTATGGCAATGAATAACACGCAACATTTTTTCCCTCTACCCCTGTTACTGGACAAGATAAGATGTACTGCAATGTACTATAATGTTATTAAGCCTTGTTACCTTTGATTCAGGCTTCCCAGATGGCAGGAACTCCATCTCAAACACAGGATTGTCATGATGACCAACCATGACAAAATAAAAACTTCCAGACATAGTCTTCCCTTTATCTTAGCACAGCCAAACAGCCCTGAAAACAATTCAGACCAAAAGAAGTATAGAGGAAAAATATCCCGAATATCAGTAACGTTATCAATTTCACGCAAATTATTGTGAACCTCTCAGCTAGCAAGCTAACATTAGTTAGCTGCAACCCTCGACAGGCGCTTGGCGTCGTCTAGCGTTTAAGTGTGGGACTAAAGTAAACATTTTTACAATTTAAGGATTATAATTATGTAACGTAACATTTAAATACAAGAAGGAAAGTATTACTTTGATACAGGCGACTTTGTTTTTACCTGTTTATGTTGCTTCCTGGAGAGCTGTGAGTCGTCGTGTAAAGATGACGAAATGGTCAATTAGCCAAATATATGTATCAGTCATTTCCTTTAAAACGATTTAGCGATAACTATTTTTAGCTTCGCTTCATATAAATACTATATCCCTGAATTAAATAATTAACATATTATGGATTAATAATAAAAATAAATACAGCGTTTTCATGTTACGTCATAACTGTGGGCCTCCCCGGAACACAAATTTCCGTTGACGGATTTAAATGTTACAGGCACACCTCCTCTAAAGGGACGCCGAAAACGCTTTCTGGTCGTTAGGCTGGTAACTATATTAATTATTCTCTTTTTTGAGATGCCTGTCAAGTGTTGTATTAAAAAGGCAAAGTGACAACAGTCTAACACAAGGTAAGAACACATCGAAAGTTGTTGGAAAAATAAGTTTGTTTTGTTCTCTAACTCGCCTTGTTATTAACGTTGCCGTGCTGTCTGTCGCTCTTCTGTCAGAACCTACAAAACAACACTCGACAGTTATGTCGTCGGCCAAGGAAGACACGTTATCCCCAGATGAGCTTAGGAAAAGACTGTACCAAACATTTAAAAGTAAAGGAGTGCTTGATGCGCTCAAAGTAAGTCGTACTAATGAAGTCGTTGTTGATTGTTGTTGACTAACTGTACTCTAACGTTACTGACCTACGCGATAGAGTTTGGTCTTCATCCTCCTTGTTCTCTTTCACGCTTTTGGTCTGATTCAGACGCAGCTGCGGAATCAACTCATCCACGAGTTGAAACACCCGCCTTTGACTGGAATAGAATCAGTTCCCAGAACAGTCCCTGGGAAATCTGAACCCCTTTTGGTCTCAGCCTGCAACAGCATAGTGGCTGATCATCTCCGCATCTCTGGGTATGAGTACACCCTTTCTGTATTCTACCCTGAAAGTGGGCTGTGCAAAGACAAGGTGAGCATGCCTACATGACTATTTGTTTAATTTACTGTTGCTTAGAGTGAATGAACATGTTTGCTGCAGATTAAGGATTTGTTCTCTGATCCATTTCGGCAGGTTTCCACTAAGGGAGAGCTTCTTCAGCTTCTTAAAATCAGTCCTGAATCAGCCCTTTACAGATCTCTGGTAATCAGTGATATGATTTAGCATATTGAAAATTGTTCTTGAAATAGAAAGTATAAATGAATCTTGTTGGTAGTAATAGTGTTTATAATTGTATTTTATTGCAGTTTTCAAACAAAGAGAGCAATGCTAAAGGTATGTGCAGATTTCTGTTCCCTTTTGTAATAAAACTTGGGCCTTAGTCTTGGGCCTGTCCTTGATATATTTACTTTGTCTAACAGGGTTCCTGATCAGCCTTCTAACACAGCTAACACACCATTATACTCACAGCCTGTGCCATGATGCTGACACTCAGACAACCAGTGTAGCAAGTTATGGAGAGTCTCTTGGTATGAAGAAATCAAGTCTTAAATTGTATTCCACACAAATGCTTTTTGGTGCAGTTTTTAAATGTTTCCTTTGTTCCACATACAGTTGAGAAGATGAAAATGATTGATAAGGAATACGAGAGCTTCAACTACAGTGGGGACAAATGGTTTTCACTCCAATCAAAACTAGCTGCATATAGAAAAGAAATTGAAGTACAAATGCAAGCAGAAATGAACACAAAGGTACATATATGTTTCTACAAAATATTATTCTAATGAGTGAAAAGCTGTATGCGCAGGTGTTTAAAGGGTTAGAAATTACTCTATTTATTGGGTGGCCAATAGGTGATAATGTAGTATTGCTGGTGGTTAACATTGTGTCTTTTCTTCAGATGCATCATTTTAAAGATGTTGAAATCGCCAAGGTAAAGATGGAAGAACAAGCTAAATTTCATAAAGAATTTGATAAACTGAAGCAAGAGCTGGAGAGGACTTACGAAATGAAGGCAAAGACATTGATGGACCGGGAGAAAAATGCCATTGATCGGTTACAAAAACAACACGAGGTACATTACTGCTAATGTGATGATGTACTCTTCGAGATTAATGTCAGCAAATCAGAATTTCTTTAGCAAAATTACAGCATCATAGTATTGATTGGCACAATTTGAAATTGCTCAAATCTAAGACAGTGTAACTGAGGCTGTTCATTGTATTTTTCTTTCTCTTTAGATTGAAGAAAAAAATGTGTATATGCAGAGACAATCTGTCCTGAAAGAAATTGAAACACAGCGGAACAGAGAAAATGAGCTGAGGATGAGAATGGAGGCTTTTGAAAAGTAAGAGCTTTTTTTGTTTACCGTTCATGTTCGTAAAGGAGATCTATACTCCCTCCCTGTGACCACTGGTTCACAGAGAATGTTACTGTGTTTGTATGATGATAGGACTTGTCAAATTCATGAGGAGAAGGTCAAGGCCACTGAAGATCTGCTGAGGAGGAGAGAACTGGCAGTGAAGATGATGGAGGAGACATACGACCAGCGACTGAAGAATGAACTTTCCAGGTATTTTCATTATGAACAAGGTCTCATTTGTAATGTTTATATCACCCAAACCAGAGTTGGTGAGAGTTGGAACAATGGAAAGACAAACCAAGACACGTTCGGTAAGATTTACTTTGCTTATGTCGAATTTGAATGAAGTACGATGAGCTGCAAGGTAAATTATTGTATTTGTCAATGAAGTTTGGTGGCTTTGGTGAGAGCGTTTAATGGCTGAAACAAGCGCTTAGATTCAAAAATGTGCGAAAATAAGTTGAAAAATACCAAAGTTCATTTAACCTTCTTAGAGATATTTTCATTGTGGGACCAGAGGATGGCACTGTTTTATAGGTTTCAAAGTTAATAACGGCATCCTGTGTGCACAATATACAAGTCATACATTTATTCCATTCTCCAGTAAAATGTCTTTGCTTACTGTTTGAATGCTATCAGAGATAATTGTTTTCTTGGTGAATGAACGTCAGTAAATAAGTTAAGATTGGATACTCCAAAGACCCCAAAGTCCAAAAAATGAATTTCTGTGTTAATATGCTTATCATATTACATCAAAACTATGACTTGTAAAATAGCATAGTTACATAGTGCAGATTTCCAGACTTAAGACTGTTTACCGGCTATGAAGTAACATACAGTAAGAGACCTGATAATCCATTTGACCAAATAATACAGTGCTTTAACAATTCTTTAGATGGCAGCTGTTTTGTTTTATTGCTCTGCATCCTTCTGTAACAGGAAAAGGACACATGGTTGTTAAATATATTTAGTTTCAAAGCTCTTTTTGATTGTTGTACTCATTATTTTTTAAATTTAGGTATCAGCTTGAGTTGAAGGAGGAATTCATCAAGAGAACAGAAAAACTAACAGAGAATGAGAACAGAAACAAAGGTGGGAATTTACATTACTGTGAAGTTACTGACTGTTTTGCTGTTACCTGTGGTTGGATCATGTTTACTTTCCTTTTATTTCTCAGTGGAAACTGCTCGTATCCAAAAGGAGTCAGCTGCAATTAATGCCAATTTGGTGGAGCACAGTAGAGCATGTTCAGAACTGAGACGGCTGAAGGTAAACAACACAACCCCAGTCACACGGCAGTGTTACCTTCACCCTCTTCTCTGGGCAATGGGCACAATATTTCAGTCCTGCAATAAATGTATGTATGTATTTGATAATTAAGTCTCCTTCTCATGTCTCTTTTGTTTTCCAGGCTGAGCTAGAGACATCACAGCAGCAGCTTTCTCTAATGACTCAACAGAATGAGCTGTTAAGGGAAAGACTGGAGACCATGAGTGACTACCCCAGCTTGAAAAGAGAGAAGGCAGAGCTGCAGGGTCAGCTGCGACTGCTAAAGAAACAGTTGGAGGAGACCCAAGAGGAGAACAGGCTTCTCCATGCAGGTCAGGTACCTCCCAGGGAACTTTTTGCATTCTGCAATTTCTCCATCTAGTTTACCATTAGGAAATGATGGATAATGATAATATACAACTGATTCCTTTGTGGCTGGGAAATGTATTGTCTGAGAGTCATTGTTTATAATATGTAAACACTGAAAATCAGTACGTCCAAAATGGTTATAAGTATTAATAATATGTGATAAAATTCTTATGTTTGCTTGTATGTATGTTATGCTTCATTGTGAGCGGTGAGAGATGCAGTGTACTTTGAAGCATTCATGTTTGTCTGTCCCACTGCTTCTGGCTCAGTTAATAGTTTTTGAATGTGTCTTGCCTGCCAGTGTGGAGGCCTCTGTGCTGTGTTTGTAGCTCTGTGTTGAGTAAGTCTCAACACAGGGAAAAGGGACAAGAAGTGGAGTGAATGGGAGCCAAGAGCACAGTGAGCACAGACAGAGAGCTCCTTTTACCCATGGCAGAGAACCAAAATATTACCTGTCTCTGAGGGATACAGTATTATTTCTGTGTAAGGATGCAGCAGTGAAAAAATTTAGACTGCATTCCCTAAATCAGAACACCTTCTGTGTATCAACAGGTGCCTTTTCATCAGATAACCGAAATAGACAAAAGGTGGCAAAAGGTTTGACTTCAAGATTATGTTTTGACTCTGATATCCCATCTCAGATTTGGCCAAGCCGTCCAAAGAGCAGCTGGCCCTGCAGATGGAGCTACGGAGGCTGCAGAGCGCTCGCAGTCTGGATGAGGAAGAGTTTGACAACCAGAAACAGGTGCTGCAGGCACAGCTCCAGAGTGAGGTCAGTCGCATCACAGCTTGTCGCTGAGTGTGGGAAACTATGTAGTAAGCTTTTTTTCTTCTTTTTTTTTCCAGGTAGTTTGTTCTCACCTTGGGGAATGTCTTGTGTAAATGGGGTTTGTCGCTTTCGAGTGACCTGTACTTATCATATACTTTGCAAAGACTTTCCGTTTGTGTCAACCATACAACAAGTCCTGCTGTCTTCTGCAGGTGGAGCGGTGCGCTCAGCTCAAGGCTCAGTTGATAGAGTGTGAGGAGAAGTCACAATGGATGACCAACCACATTGAGGACCTTAAGATGCAACTTCACCAAACTCAACAAGGTACCCCAATGACTGGGCATGCATGTGTCATGTCCTAGAGTGATTAGTCACTTCTAATCATGTAGGTTCCTGTCTGCAGTTATAAATATTTTACAATATATAACTTGTCTTTTATTTTTGCTTTTCATAAACTGCCTTCCTTTCTTCAATCACATTGTTGTATTTACCATTAAATCTTATAAAAGGGAAAATATTTGTCAAATTTTAAAGACCCCAAACACTTTCCCTTATTTTTCTCAGTAACTATAATATATTATATACAAGAAAGGAAGTCATGTTGCAATAGTAGCAACCAGATCCTAGGCCTAAATGCATGTAAAGAGTTCTTCAAATTAGTTGTAGCAACACTTTTTTTCTCATTTGTGCTCTTGAATGGTGGTTGGTCTTCTGTATTAGTGTTCAAACTCTCTCTCTCTTGTTTGCTTTTGCTTTTCTTTCCGTTTCATTTATGTAATCCATGCGATGATGGCAGCTCTTGAAAATGAAGTGCTGCGTAACCCCAAGCCCTCTCTTGTTGATCGCTCAGTGTTGGAGCTCAGCGCTGACAAGATGGTTCCCCCTGACATCTATGTGGACAGGGCTCTGCTGAGGGCCAGGGTGGGTTATGATAGTGTTTGTGAAGCGGATGGGCCGATGCGAGGACACAAGGCGCCTTGGAGTGACTCTCCAGACTCCGACATGGAGCTGGTGGCTGAGGCCAAGGCTCGGATCCAGGAGCTGCAGAAAGAGGCTGAGACCTTGGAAGAAGCTTATAGGAACTACCAGCAGAGGGCAGTGCGCTCCACCATCTCACACATGCTTCCCCCTAGACCTCTTTCTCCACAACGAACACATAACCCTGACTCTCCTCTAAAAAAGCAAGTCTCTCACCATTCACACACCCAATCACCACACAAATCAAAGGTTTCACACAGACTGTCTCCACAAACCACCAGAACGGCCTCCTCACCCTATGACACCAGAAACACCATACTACCTGCACAACCAAGAGTGACCTTCTTAGAAGACCATAACCAACCACAGTTCACAGTTTTCCCTAATAACAGTCTCAAGTCTTTGACTGAAGCCCTGTATCTAAGAGATGGACACTCTGAGGATGGAAGCGGCCGTCCACCCAGTCGTCTATCCTCCACTCCGCACTCTTCCTCCAGGCAGAAGCTTCAAAGAGAGATTACAGAAGGTACCTTAAAAAATTCTTTACTCTGTCAGTTCACTCCTTTTTCATGTCAGTCTTTGGATTATATTCTTCTTACCTAACATGAAGTCTTGTCTTTGACCCTGATAGAAGCAGCTGTGTCTCCGGTGGCGTTCCCAGAGCTGCCGGCTGACAGACAGCTCTCTCGCGCCCCCCACAACGAGGTGGCAACCTCAGGTGACTTTTCCTCTGAGCTCAGTTCACCTCGTAGTCCTCAGCTCAAGAGCACAGCGCGAGACCAATGCAGGTACCATCTGGCATCCCTTTATCAAGGACATTACAACATTTCTATTCACTCTCTATGTAGTGAAATTGAATCCTAATGCCCTCATGTTTGCCCCCGGTTTATGTCAGTCCACTAAAGCTACCGCCTGAGTTCTCCAGCTTGGAGTCTTCCCCACAGCCTGAGAAAATAAACCTTGAAGATCTCACAGGAATTTTGTCAGGTACTTGTATTTGTTGGTGTTTGTTCTCACTATTTAAACTACACTAATATACAGTGAAAGGTGATGTGAGTCCTAGTTTAGATCTTCTCCACTTTGCAAATACAACATGGGAGTGTGATTTATACTGTAAAAGCTGTTTGGTTGTGTCATTGCACTTGACATATAAGAGCAGAATTGTGAGGAACGGGGGAGTGACTTTTAATCTGTTGGTACATAAAGTAGTCTTTAAAGTTCAGTTGCATGTCGTTTTACCGTCTGGAAGATGTGGAGCAGGGATACCAGCCCTTTAGGTGTCCATTTCAGAAGCACTGTTTCCTTTCTAATCAGCACCAGAGGCCTGTTTCAGAAAGCGGGTTTAGTGAACACTCTGAGTGAGTTGAGCCCGAGATGAGGGAAACTCTGGGTTTTCGGTTTCAGAGAGCGAAATCAGATAAACTCTACGTCTGTAACCCTGGCAACTTATGCTGCGAACCTAACCTGCCTGGTAGGAGGTTTACTTCAACTAACACTGAGTTTCTCTCATACTCCGCCCCTCCTGCGGAGCCTGAGGCGGCTGTCTGACATTTCCTCATTCAGTCTGTCGATATCAAAGCACATATTGGAACACAGTTACGTCTTTAGAAACATCGAAATTACGGTTATGCTATTATTTTTTTTTGGGGGGGGG
>JAPMOB010224378.1:19882-33884 GCA_029875015.1 Lepomis gibbosus
GTTGTTGTTGTTGTTGTTTTTTTGTTTTGTTTTTTTACCCAAACATGATCTTGAACATGACCGCTTTTTTGATCAATCGGTCATTGACGTATGGACAGAGCGTTATCTTTGGAAATCATAAATTTATCCTCAGCACAGAATAAAATCTATAAGTTACACTGTCCTTTATAACACAGTGACTCTGTGGACAGTGACAGCTGTCAGGTTGGCAACTGTTGCACATAAACACATACCATGTGCTAAAGTGCTGCAGTATGCTGTTTAAACTGATCTGTATAAAACTGATCAACGAACAGTAACCTTTCATAGTCACACACAGATTGGAACATTCCTATTGTAGTTATCAACTGGATATGATGAATATTTCTGAGTGAAGATGACTATGGTGCAGCTGAAACAAATAAATGTAGTTTAAAAGTGAGTTTTTCATTATCTGCTGATAGTCTGAATGGCTTTTGTCATAAAATACGGAATGAGCAAGATTTTATTAATGTAAAACTTCACTTAGTTTGAACCTAGACACATTTTCCACTGCAAAAAAATCATTAATAGGCCTACTGAGTCGGACTGTGGTATTACAATCACAGGTCCATAAGCAGCCTAAACTATGTCTAATCTGTTCGATTAATATTTTCATCTTCAGTTATTGCCACCAGCATTTAATCCTTTCAGGTTACAGCTGAATAAACAGGCCTGTAGCAATTTAAAATGAACAGGCTGTAGGAGAATTCCAGCACTTTATCATTCATTCCAGTTTAGTAAATGATGAATGAGCAACGCTGTATGAAATGTAATATTGTTAACATATTGATCCTCCACTCCTGCGTTTTTATAGCCAATCATGGTCTGTGTTGGCACGCATTCATATTTCTAGCTCCACCCGATTTAAAATGGAGGCTCTGACTTTATTTACCCATTGCCATGGTGAATCTTAGTATTGGAGCTCCATTGATTATGGCTTCTTTTTTTTCTTTTTTTCCATCCCCACACACGCGCTTCTATCTGGCTCAACATAGTCAGAGTAGACTAAGCTCATTTTAAACACCTGTTCTGAAACAGGAAACTGTTTCAGGTTGAGTTCAGGTTTATACTCAGTTTGTTGAACATGCTTTCTCAAACAGGGCCCCAGAGGAAAACCTCCGGGGAAAACCTCCATCGTAGGATGACCAACTATTAGATTAACTATTAGGCCACTATGCATCGTGTCAGGGGTGATAAAGTGCAAGCTCATTACATTTTTCCACAATGTTCTTAGTGATGTGTTAATGTGTTTTTTGTTTTTAGTTTTTATTATCATTAATTTAAGTGAAATCCCAGTAACAAAATGGAGTATATCCGGTACTGGGGTTTTGGTGTTGGGGAAGGGCTGTCTTTTAATGAGTGTGTGACTGGCCTCCAAAGTGTCCTTTCAGTGGCCCCGCACAATGGTGAAGATGAAGGGCAGCTGATTATGTATTCTGTGTCGGTCCTCTGGCCCTGTTGCATTATGTTGGGGCATAAAAGATCTCTTTGTGCATGTCTCCCTCCAGAGCCTGGCCACATTCCAGAGCTTCTCCTGGACACTGTCGTCCCTCTCTCTGAGGAGGCCCCTGACAGCCCAACTGTCCCCCGCCCACAGGAACTCCCTGAAGACCCAATAGACTTGCAGGCCCAGGCGGGTGAGTTGTTAGTCCCCGAGTTATTGACGCACCATCTTGGTTGACCCAAATGACAAGAATGGCCACCTTCTACTGTACACAGTCACTCTGACTGTTTAAATCTTTCATTTTTTGCTCATTCTGGAGCCAAACCAAAATAAAGACATGCATTGACAACTGATGTTTAATGTCAAACCATATGTTTTATAGAACTCCTACAACCCTTAGGTGAATCATCTGCTAGGGAAGAAGATGAAGAGCAGAGGTGGGAAAGGGAGCGAAAGGAAAGACAAGAACGAAGGCAAAGGGAGGAAGAGGAAGCCAGAGAGAGGGAGCTGCAAGAACTGGCAAGACTGGAGAGAGAGATGGTAATGATTGTGTTGCGCCAAGGTCTTCTAAAACTCCTCTTTCTGATCCTTATTTATGTCAACCAAGTAAAGGCAGCCTGATGAAATGAATATTGACAGTATCTGTATCTAATCAGCTTATGCAACAGATGGAGAAACCAGGACAAGAGCAAGAAGAGGAAATTGAAAGTAAGAAAGGAGGAGATGAAGAGCCAAAGCAAGAGGTGGATGATGACGGAGAGGAGTCTAAAGGGGAAAATCCATTGGAGAAATACATGAAGATGGTCCTGGAAGCAAGAGAAAAGCAGCATGCGCAAGTGAGTTGCACACACATTTGTCTGAGACTCCTGTAGAAACTTTGCTTTTGAGACGTGATTTGTAACAGCCTCCCTGTGTGTTAAAGTGAGTGTTTTGTATTTTCAGAGCCCTGTAAGAGAAGAAGCAGGTCATACAAGCCCAGAGGCCAAGACTTTGTCGGAGGAAAAAGATGGCAGGTAACAAAAGGGGGGGGGGCAGTTTAATAGCCTGGACATAAAATAGATGAATAGGTTTATCGCTTTACCTAAAGCTATGCAGTTACTGTAGAAGAGTTTAATAAATATATAAGCCTACATAATCCTCTTCCAAAAACATCAAATTTTTTTCTTAGTTTCACATCTCCTGGTCTTTTTAATGTTTTGTTCTGGAATTATGTTGTCTGAAGTATGAGTTAATTGTGAAACACTGTACTATTTTTGCTTTTTTTTGTCCCTTGAGGCTGTCACCAGTTAAGCTGATTTTTATTTTCCCAGCATTGGAGCATATTCACACAAGGATGAAGATGATGATTTCTGGTGAGCTGGTTGTCCCAAAGTGCTACCATAAACTGAACTATTCAAGCATCTGTAGCCTTGCACTGTTTTTTTTTTTTACAGGTGTGAGCATTTATTGTTTATATTTTAAGATTCTGCTTTTCAGTGTGTATATTTGACACATTTTTTGACACAAACTGCATATGTATGAATAAATCATATTTGATTTATAATGGTTTCCTTTTGGATTGACTCTACACTACCAAACAATATATTCCTATCATGCAAAGGGGGGGGGGGAATCACCACAACAGAGAATTTAAAAAAAAACACATTTATTTTCATAAAAATAGTCAACAGGCCAGTTGAATAATGTCAAAGGGGATTTCAGTCAGACAGAATGCTAGATTGTTGTCGTCCTGGTGATTGATGGGTAGCATTTATTCTTTAGTTTTTGGTTATTCAACAGGAACACAGCATACAGAGATGAGATGTACATTAGCTTCATGTACCTCTTTCTCCTTTGTCACTGTACATCTGTGGCTATTAGTCCTGCAGAAAACTATGCAGGTTCTGTACTATAATATCTCAGATCCTGTGTAAAACACAGGGCAGAGAGTCACAATGGCATTTAAACTTTTGGCTAAATTTACCATTTAAATTGCCTTACATCATTTTATTTTATAAAGGACTAATTGTTATTTGAAAGTCCAATTAAAAGTTACGCTTCACTAAGTAACGAGGAAACCCTTAACATTCATAGAAAATACAGGTATACTATCATGCAACAAAATAACTCGTATTTTTGAATAAAATAACCTAAAAAACAGCTATAACTAATCAGCTACATAAATGGATTAATTTGTATTCAGTTAGAAAAAAAAAGGAAACAGGCAAACACTGCCTACTACTGATGTCAGTATACATGACTGCACATCCTGTGTGTCACTGCAGTAACAGCTGTCTTCATGCAACAAAGAAACCTCAAGGTATCGCTGTAACTAATGTAATACAAGTTTACATGAAAGACTATGTCAGCATTATGACAAAAAAAGGATGCATTATAGAAATAAGAACAATTAAGTGGTTTTATTTTCAAAAATAAAACACTAAATATCCTCGCTTGTAACAAGTTTACATTTTTCACACCCTCAGTTCTTTAGATCTGTAGATTTTTCCCAAGGAGCAATGCTCATGGGACATAGTTACACTTGGTTAAGATTTTTCAAAATCAAGTACATTTTGATCACATATTACAATATATGATCAGATATTACAATAGATAAGGGGCAAAAAATAATTTGAGGAATCAGATAGCGGCCTTTGTTGGTAAGCAATGATCTTTTTTCATCTGTATATGAATACACATGGACCCAACTTTTAAGATGCTGAATACATTGAACATCCTTCTGTCTCCTTATTGGTAGCAGTTCACATTTAGCAAGCAAGTTATTCTTATGGCATTATGCAGAAAAAGTCCTGGGATGTAGGGGAGATCCCGGTGTGTGTGCTTAGTTTACTTTGCAGCTACCCTGATACATATTGTGTGTCTGAGGCATGTATTTACAAATAAAATGGGATATTCAAAGAGGGAAGTGTTTGTTTCAGTTAAGTTGTTCTGTATTCTCTAGTGCACACCTGACGTAGTGTTTATCTATACCATGAATTCTGAATGACTTTTAAGTAGCTGTACAATGAAATATAGAATCAAGAACCAATTATTAAAACTAAGATTGTCACTAAAATTCAGATGCTGTGAAACACTTGAACTTTAGTAACCACTTTTACAACAAAACTGGGTCCACATTATATATGTTACCTCTTTCCTTACTGTGATGTCAAAGCAAAACATCATGTTACATGTCTAGCGCCAGTAGTTTATAAATCACTGGTTCTTCTAGGAGTGGCACACTAACTCAGGTTGGATGTAAGGCCTGTCATGTTGTGTATAATTCATCTGCATTTTTGATTGAAAGAGAGCAAACAAATTAAAATGTTATATTCCCCTGTGGAAAACTGGTCACCGCAGCTCAAAAAGAAAGACAGAGCAAGACTGTAAAACAAACTGACATCGTTATGCAAGAGTAGTGCATCTGAATCTGAATTCAATACAGAATTCATCCAGAAAAGAATAGAAAATGAAATAAAAATACAGCATAAATGAAATTTTAAGTAGCAGTTCCAAAAACCCTTCTTGGTGAGTTAGTGCAGAAAGCAACATGGATGCATTAGTTTGTTAGGAGCCTGGTTAGTACTGCACATGGCACAGTAGTTGGCAGTTTATTCTAGCTGAGCATTGTCTTGGTCCAAAGGGGCCACAGTGGTTGGCCATGTGATTTTTGTGAGTGTGTGTATGCATTTGTGTAAATTGTGAGTGTGAGAGTGTAATATCCTTATGTGTAGGAATTGAGGCATTCCTTTGAGCGTGACGTGATGTCCTGCAGCTCCCGCTCTTCCTTCATTTTGATGTCTTGGTAGGCATGCATTTGACTGGCATCCTTAAGGTAGGCCCAGTTTGCTGAGAGAATCATGAGGAAGTGGATCTGGAAGAGAAGGGTGAGGTGGATGGCCGGTGAGCATGTCAAAGGTGCAAAGCAAGCTACAGGAGTCAGAGCTACATTACAGACATACACAAACATAAAGTCTTAACACACAAGGTTGGCAAAAGACATTACTGGAAAAGACTTATTGTAACAATACTGTTACAATTATTCCTAATACCTGAGTCACATTACTATCTTGCTTTGCAATACTACAGAAATTAAAGTTAAGGTGTCAGAATGAGTAGAGAAGAGAAATAGAGCTAAAGCTTGTGCATGAAAGTTTTATGCAGCTGTTAAAGCTAAGGTTAGTGCAAAGCATGAGATTTTATAACCCTGTTCCATATGAGGTCAATGTGAGTATTATATTGGTGTAGGATTTATAAAAAAAAATAGACCAAGTAGGGATACTTTTGTAAACAAAGATTGTTTATTTTAATATAGAAAGTAAAAGCTACAGTCTTCAAAAATGTAGAAGAAAATTAAATATATGAAATATAGAGTATGAGTAACTATAAACAGATCAAAGAATCTGAAAAATATAAGCATGCGGGCTCAGTGTTAAGATAACAAATGGCTCTTTAATGGCACTTTGAGAAAAAAAAAGTAAAATGTATGAAACAGAACAACCTCATTCTTTTATTTATAAAATACATTAAAATGAAAATGAGGCTTAGGGCCTCATGCAGAAGTATACCCCTGGTACTGGCCTAACCCTTCATAGTGTGCTACTGTGCTAGGTATGTGCAGTTAAAACTATTACAATAACTGATCACCATAATAATCAGTATAATACAGTTGATGAAAGGTTTTTAGTTCAGTTTAGAATCTAACTTGTGACAAAAAAATAATACTGCATGTTTTCTGTGTAACACTTCATGGTTTCATGGTTTGTAGCAACAAGTTAAGGCTAAGGAAAGAAACCAAAGAAATAAAAGGACAAGGCACTTGGCCACTGCTACTTTGCCACAGTAGCTAGTCCTTTTGCAAATGTATCACTAGAATAAAGTATTCTGATTGATTCTGAATTCACCATAAGTGATAAACTGGCAATGAAAAACATAAGCCTGAGAACACCTTTAATATTTGTCATCAGTTGTCGACGTGGACTAATTTCAGAGCTTTATACTGTACTTTGACATGTGCTTGGTGCAGTGTATGTCTCTCCATTCCAATTTAGATTTTTTTAATTATTATTATTGTGCATTACAACCTGCACATGTATCTTACATTTAAGTGCCTCAGGAGTTTGTGCTCAAATTTACATTTCAGCTCTGATTGCAGTCAGCTGACGCTTGTCCTGTTATGCATGGAGAGGTACTGCATGCTAAATACTGTAGGTTTTTTTAAAAAATATCTGAGATACTCATGTTGCTTTTTTGCAGGTCAAAATGAGCTTGACACATTACGAATATAAATAACACTGTTGTGGATATCTAGCTGTGTACATTTCTGTAAAATCTGATGGTGACAAAATGGCTATAAGCTAGTGCCAAGGAAAGCAGAACAAACCAGTCAACTAAACACCACCCCAATCTTAATACAACTTCATCAGGTGTCCTCAAACAAGCAATATCCCTGGATACCAAATGCTAAAGAAGCATACAATCAGCTATTTACACTACTGGAGAGATGTTGATTTTTCTATTCTCATGTTGTTGTTTTTTTAGTTCATTTGTTGTCAGTGGCAACTGTCTCTACTCAGTACACCCTCAAATGCTGTACTGTGCTCTCAAAACAGTTTAAAACTTAGTGCAGCAGTCTTCTCGACTCTTAAACTTCAAAACGGCAAAGTTATAAGTGGTAGCCATCATGTAGATCAGCTGGTGGAAGAGAACAGAAAAGGATGTAAGAGAACATGCCGGTGACCTCCTCGTCACTAGTACTGTGAAAAGTTAGCAAAAGTGACCAATCATTTTCCAGCAGTAAGATGTTTTTGTTTTTAAGTGAAGGAAAAAATGTTAAAGACCATCATTTTACAGTATCCTACCTGTGATTTTGTGGTTCAAACTCATGTTTATGATTTTTTAGAAATGACACCCTTTATGATGCAAAAACAGCAAGCCCTAACTACACTCTCTTCCATCCATCCTAAAATAAAAAAAAACACAGCCATGTGCATTTAAGCAGATGGTAAACAGCAAATGGAATTGCTACGTGTAATCTTCCTTAGTGTGGTTACGTAATCCATATGGGAATGAGAAGAGGACTTGACACATGATCTGCTGATACAAACCGTGCAAAGGTGGACTAAAGGGAGAGGATGGAGAGATTGGAGGGAAACTTACCAGAGCGATGACAGTGGCTCCTGCCCCAGCACACGCTACGATGTACAGGTGATAAGACAGGTAGAACTAGAAAAAGACAAGCAACGGTGATTTTTTTTCAGTTGATCAAAAAAAAGGCATTTCCATGCCACGGCCCTCTGCTCTCCTCTGTAGGGTGTTTGTATGAATTTTTAAAAAAGATAACTTCTTACCTCACTGGTGCTGCAGATGTTACCTAGCGTAGATCCACAGGCCTTACCTGGCGTGGCATTCCATGGGATAATTCCTGTCGCCAAGAAATTCAAAAGGGTATACACTCAAATTCACTGTACCATGTGAATGGTACAACAACAAAACTGGGTGTGAAGATCAAACCTGTCAAGTACTATAATGAGTTGATGTCCACTTGGTACAAAGCACAACATTGTTTTTTTTATTTGCTGAAATCTCTGATAAACTTTGGGCAACCTGATTTCACACATGACGATCAGTTAGCTCGTCAAACCAGTTGTGTGTCTTTTGTGGTACTCTTTGGTTGAACTGGTCACAATCAGAAGAGACATGCAATAGGTCTCATGCTCTCATGCTTGGTTTTAAGGGGTTCCAAGCCAAAAAGAACCCCCTAATTTAGAACAGTGCATTGGTTCAACATCACCTCGGTGTGTGCACTAACAAAAGCTGCATTAATAAAAAAACAAAAAAATAAACAAAGCGGCCATCTCTTACCATACTGACGAACATCCACACAGATGGCATCAATGTTGGTGAGGTTGGCCATGGAAGAATTCAAGGCGGCACACGTAGACCACATGTTGTAGAAGAGGAAGACAGGCACGGCGGAGAAGCCAAACACACCTAACCAGGCCACACCCAGAATGTATGTGAGCAACACAAACTGAGGACACAAAGGTGGCACAGGGTTAGAGTCATCAGATTACACTCCTCCTCATCCTCCTTTATAATGTTTATTATCATCTTCATCTTTGTATGTATTTTATATTTTAATCACATGGTATGAAACTTTTTTAAGTATTACGTGCTTCAGTTGCCATACCATTCCACTGATGCAGCGGCCACAGATGGTGGTCTTGAACTCACTGTGCAGTTCCTTGACTGCACTGGTTGTGTAGAAGCCCTCAGCCAGCAGAATGATCCCATACAGGAAGAAAAATGAAGCAATGCCATAGATGACATACTGCATCAGCTGTATTCTGTTAAAGAGAAATGTGACACATAAGCTTAGTTGTGCCAGTAAAGCTGCAATGGGTTAAAAACACAGTAATTCAATGACTAACATGTTTTTAGCCTCCTTACGCAACACTTGGAGAGACCCACTAAAAATGTCAGGTAAAGGAATATATGCTGCTTATTTATAATTTTGTTTGCATGCTAGCTTGAAAATACGAGTAATCTTAAACAGATGGTTATGATTGAGATTGTGGGCCAGCTTCCCAGGAAGATGTCAGGAGCGACGCTAAGCCCAAATGTGGAGATACCAGGTGATACCTGTCTCTGGAAATCATCCGCCAGGAGACAGACTGCCTCTGTACACATCTTAAATTAAACAGTGCACTCCAAATCTACGGCAACATAAAACATATGTGCAGTCCTGTCTTTGGTCATTCCTCTTTTATTGTCTGGACTAATGGATGCACTGTTTAAAAAAAAGGAAAAAAGAGGACTGTTCTGTAGGACAATGTGAACATGGAGACATTATCAGCTAAAAATAGCATTCATAAGGTCAACCTCATTAAAAGTGTTATCCATCTTACTTTTAGGCCTCTTTTTATTGTGGTGGTTACATAAGAGCAATTTTTCAGTGTGCAGATTGGGTAATGGATCCTACTGTGACATTAGAGGCACAATATTTTGAACTATCACAGAGTTTACCAGGATGTCATACTCATCTGTTTTATTTGTTTCTAAGACACTGGCAAGCATTACAAGCAGCCATGTGGTACATACACAGAGTATGAGGACACTTACACATCAGTCAGCATGGTGTGATCACTAGTGACCTTGGAGAAGTGGGTTTCCAGGATTGTCACGGTGCCAGTGAGAGCCACATGGCCACATCCGCAGAACAGGGCAACGCCAGAGAAGCAGAGGATCGTAGCAACCAGCGACGCGTATGGCACCCCGCCTAAACATTTGATGCAGCATTCAAAGCAACCTGTAGAGAAAATAGAAAAATTGTGTCAGTGATAAGTATCATTTGATATCACGGAATAGTAATTTATCCCAAATCTTTTTACTTTAAAAGGCCACAAAGTAAAATCTGTATCAACATCAGCTCATAAGGGATTGTGTTTCATTTGCAGGATGGGAAGTGATCTCACAGGAATGAAGTATGTGATGAATATTCATATGAATCATCCATCAAGCATCTATGAGAGTTTCCAGGCCAGAGGCGGAGTGTACACTGGATAGATTTATAAATAGTTTTGTAACTAATTACAACAAATGGCATTTTGTCACTCATCTTGACCCATTAAGAGAACAACGGATTGACTTACAGATCTAAGGATTAAAGTGTCTTTGTCAAATGCTGCAAAGTAAATGATACAGACACCAGACAAGTCTGTTCAAAATAAGTTTCAGAAAATTTGACTGTGGTCACTCTTGATGCGCCGTGCTTCCTATCAAGACTTCTGCGATGTAAAGTACCATCGGAAACAGTACAGTTTGCCGTGTGAGACTGAGGTTCTACACTGCCTTTAATGTTTCATCTGACTATTTATCACTACACTTAACGGGAACTAATGGCCATCCAGCAGGTCAGAGCAATGGGGGACTGCCAAGCTGTAATGGAGATCAATGGCAATTCACAATGAGGGAATGAAGTGACCCAGATGGCTCTGCCTCATCCAATGTGCTCTTATGCCTTGTGAAATGGAGCCAGTCACTACAATGCACTGTCTGTGGACGCACGCACAAACAACCCACAGTGTGCTTCCAATCAGATCCACATGTGTCTGACAGGATGTTGCTGAGTCATAGGACATCCAGGTCAATGGCTGTTAATGTTTTAAAGCTCTCACATGTGTGTCGTATCACACTGCAACTAAAGCATACTATGTGTATGTGACAGAGGCGGCTTGTAGTGGCAAGCCTAAAGAGAATTATATCCAATTATACAGTTCCTCTCAACTCTACAGAGTATTTTAGCGTCATTAAACTCTTAAGTTTTCCTGCCTGAAACTGTTTTGGTTCACACTTACCACTTTCATCACTTTAATAAACCTTCAACTGACAAAGTTAGGAACTAGCCGGTTCCTAGCCAGATATTTCTCTCAGGGGTTGGTGGAGACCAATACAGAGCAAGGCAGAGACTCAATATTGAACTTACATCCTGCAGGTACACACTAACACATTTCCAAATGTATGCTAATGTTGCTCCGCATCTGGATATATAAATAACCAAATGTTTGTTAGAAACTTCGCCATAAGCTAGCTGCACTTCTAAGAGCCAAGTTCTTGTGTCTTTTTTTCTTATTTCTGCTCTTTCTTGTACCTTGTTGGAAAAGGGGGGAAATAATTAGGCTTCAGTATGTTGAGCAAAGATTTGTGTTTTTCCTTGAAGAAAACTGACCAAACATTATTTTCTACTTGCTTGCCTCTTTCATAGAGGGGATAATCCTGAAATTTCATCTGTGTTTGTGCTCTTTGCCAAGACAAAGGAAATTAAAACAGATATACTGCTGCTGGGCCAGTGCTTTTACTTCATTCCTACTGTTTGTGTAGTACAGGGAGATTTAAAAAAAAAAAAAGTCCCATGGTGTTGCCATGTTGCCATGGCAGCATGTTAACCACAACTCAATGTGTGCGCCCACAGCAGAGTCGCTAACTTCTACTGCAGCCCACATTTCTCTGATGAACATGTCGGGGAGGGTGAGTGGGCTGCTGGGTGTCAGAGTGTAGAGCTGCACAAGATAATCAGCCCAGCTGCAATGTAAATACAGTCTGTTTAAAAGAAGAGCTGCTCTTGTAGTGGATGTCACTGTCAGGTGGTTCTGATCCAGTATCAGATTACATCTTTGCTATAAATCAGCTAGCTGTCACAGTTCATCCCCCTGTTAGAAACGAAATGTTTCCATATGAAAAGTTTGGTTAAGGTTATCTCCCTCTTGAATTAAATGTGCACAGAGTGACAGCAGTCACACTGGTTTATTATGAATTCATTTGACTGAAATCAACTGTGACATGGACGAAAATCAGCATCACTGGCCAGCTCATTAAGTGTCTGTTTGGTTTCAAACCCTGCCTTGAAATGTGTCACTGTCCCCATTAGGTTAACTCTCTAAAAGCTGATTACCATGATATCATTATGACAGTCAGCCTGAATTTTACTGAATCTGACAATGAGGGAAGAAAATGTCTGATTACCACAGATATGGATGTCTGAAGCTATAATAAACAAGAAGGTGAATGTATGAAATGCTTCAACTGCTTTAAAACGTTACATTGACCACATAAGCAAACTCCCCCGCAGCTGCATGGAGAAGGTCAGACTAACATGTCTGCTTCTGCCATGCTTGTCTAACGTGAAGCACTTAGAGAGAGAAAACCTACATTATGTTTAAAGGCCACCAATTCGATCAATAAGCCATCTGTTTGATTAGTGTCCATTCCACAGGAGTGGTTTGCTTTTGAAGCATCTATCCATCCAAACTGAGAACGGTGCTTACACATCTCTCTCTCAGTGGAGAAACTTTGTGTCACTTAACTGGTTGTTATGCTTAATAACACAATAAATCCAAGGTGGTATTTTCACAGCTGGATTGGACATGTTGGCAGGTTAGTATAACTCTGTTCTGGCTGACTGAAAAAAAACACTGGCACAAGGACAGAAGTGGTTCAACTATTAGCAACCTCAGGAATACTACTCTGTTCACAAAGGGTCTCTGTAAAGGCTTCAGTCTTGGTATTAGAGATCAAGGGAGACAGGAATTTCATAAAAGCCCAACACCACTTTCAAGCAGTCCTGCAAGTACCATGGGGACAGTAGTCTGCACCAAAGAAAAATCAGTCTCATTCAGTCGATGGATTAAAAGGAAAGGTGGGATTTAAAGTAATTGCAGGGTCTGAGAGATATTACGTGGAGCCTTAATTTTAATTCTGCCTACTTTATAGACGGCTGCAGGTTTCACAATCAGTTGCTGACAAAGGCTGTGCATGGGGCTGAAGGTGGGAGGTGGTGTTGAACTGTTGGGTTAAAAGGAATAATTTTACACTTATTATTCACTTAAAATTCACTTATTCACTTTCTTGCCGAGAGTTACATAAAAAGATCAATGATACCACTTTCATATTTGTTCATTAAATACAGGGCTACAGCCAGCAGCCAGTTAGCTTAGCTTAGCACAAAGACCAGCTAACCTGGTTCAGTGTAAAGGTAACAAAATCTATCTTACAGAATCCTCTGCACCTCTAAAACACACTAATTTAACACATTCTTACTTGTTTGTATAATTCGTACCATATAAAATGTAAAAATGACAATTTACAGTTTTACAGAGTTTATGTGCTTATTTCTTGGCATGGCGCAGTGACTTCTTAGAGCCTGTTTCAATACTGTTTTTATCAGATTTGAGAGTGGAAACAATCTTCTCATCCAACTCTTAGTAAGAAAGCAAATAAAATGTTTCCCAAAATGTTAAACTATTGTTTTAATATACTGTAGGAAAAAAACACAATAATATTGCAACCAAACAACTCCTATCAGGTTCTTTCTCCAAGTTAAATACAATTCTTTATGTTGCATTTATCTAAATGACAAGTCTAAATTCTGCAATGGATAATACATTTCACTGAGACATGTTGCAATGTATTTGAGAGAGTTATTAGACAGGCAGAGCCAGTTTCAGTAAACCTACAACGCAGCGAAGACTGTTTTCTGTAGTGTACTGTGTGGGATTTCATAGTGCACAGGATATTGCAGACCAGACTTTAGCTCAAATTATCCTCCTCCACAGTAGGAGCTGGTGATTCTATCAAGAACAAGCATGTACTGAATGGATCCTGCTGGTTTGTTCTGAGTGGAGCACCATAAATGAAAATCACGTTGAGCCTTTTTCCTCTGATGACTTTCACATGCTCCCAGTCCCTGACTAATACTCCTTGTTAGACCCTCCAGCCACTTCAAGACTCTCCACTCTCCAGCTCACCGCTGCAGTACATGACTGAGAGGAGGAGAGACAGAATGAAAAAACAGAGTGGGAGAAAGAAATACAGACAAGTTAGCAACTGTTTGTAATGACAATGTCAGGCCTTACAGCAGAGGCTAGATTCGCCACATCGGGATCACGAGGATAAAGGGAAAAAATATGCTTGTGTGAGAAAAAAAGTGTGTGTGTGTGTGTGTGTGTGTGTGTGTGTGTGTGTGTGTGTGTGTGTGTGTGTGTGTGTGTGTGTGTGTGT